>JANHFL010001462.1:122646-134379 GCA_032468155.1 Oxyrhabdium leporinum
GGGTGGGTGGGTGGCCAGGGTTGGTGTGGCCAGGGTGGGAGTGATAGCACTGGGTGGGTGTGGCCAGGATGGTGTGGCCGGGGTGGACATGATAGCACTCAGCCTCCTGCAGCACTCTGCCAGCCAAAACGGGACGCGGGGGTTAATTACAAAATGTGGGCTTTGCTTTGTGACATTCAGATCCAGTGAGCAAGGGGTGCGAACTGCACAGAAAATACACTTTTGTTTGGTTATGAAGAAATATCCCCAAAGCCAGATGTATACTAAATTTAGACTGACCTTTAGCTACACATCTTCCCAGCAAACACCAAATTTTGAAGCTCCAGCTAAAGAGGGTTCATTTTAGGATGAGTAACCATAGTTTGCATGTTGGAGGTTCTTAAAGGAATGCTGGGAAACTCTGTATTTTAAAGAACATTTGAGGGAGGGGTGCAGAATAGCTCTCCTCTGCCTGAGGCTGTAGAGACCCGGCAGCAATCAAAACATTTTTTTGTGAAGCAACTGATCAACACTGACATATTAAGCCACTAGTACATGAAAATAAGAGCAAACTTCACTCCCTTCTAGTACTGATGATGTTACCTAGTTTGGTAATTAAATCTCTGCAAGAAAAACTCCAAGCTCAGGGAGCACCAAGGCACCCACAGTTCAACCCTGAGCTACAAATATTCTCTTCTACAGAAAAACACTTTTTGATTAGAGAGACTCAGAGCCTGCCTT
Source organism: Oxyrhabdium leporinum (assembly GCA_032468155.1). Lineage (NCBI taxonomy): Eukaryota > Metazoa > Chordata > Lepidosauria > Squamata > Cyclocoridae > Oxyrhabdium > Oxyrhabdium leporinum. The sequence goes on from JANHFL010001462.1 coordinate 123,367, forward strand.
ATATGAGCTGGCTACCAGAGGATTTCATTCTAAATTTTGATACCATTTCTATAAATAAGGAATGTAGAATTATAAGGGCTGTTTTTTAAAACAGATTTTAAAAAAAGAAAAGACTCAGGAAAGAAAAAGAGTGAAAGTCTAAGAAAGGGGAAAAAAGGAAAACAAGGAAAAAGAATGACTTCCAACTTTCTTTAGTACAGATATAAGTAAATATATATATATCAAACTCTTACTCTAAGATCAACATTTGTCTACATTATTTCAATAATCCCATATCTAATCATCAAAGCCCAGATCAAGATTTAATTTCAGTTTCTCACAAAAAGTCCAGTAATTGTTCATATTGCTTTAATCACTATTGGTTAAGGAAACCGCAACTGATTTATTTAATTGCACCAAACTCTAGATAAAACAAGAAAGGAAAATCCTAAACTCTAGTGTAGACCTATGTATCTCAACTTTGGCAACTTTAAGGTGAATGGACTTCAATTCTCAGAATTCCCCAGGCAAAATTCCACTCCAGGGGAAGGATACTGCTAAATCCCCATTCCCTCCCCACCCCACTAACCTGCTTTCCAGCTCCATTCTCCTGTGCAGGGCAACAAAAGAAGACCCAGCCGATCAGCCCCCTGGGAGCAAAAACAGGATGCGTGGGGATTCCTGGAAGGGGTGGGGCCAGCCAGCAATTTAACAACCCGTTCAGTTGAAGTGGTGTGAACTGGTTGAATCCCATCACTGCATATAAGGCTGCTCCCATTTACTCTTGACTGTAAGCCAGATGGAATCCAGTGTGTGGTGAACAAGATCCAATTCTGTGATGTGCATTGAGATTCTTTTCACTCATTGCACTCCAAAAAAATGTAGCTATAGTTGTGCTATCTGTAGTTCTGCCAGGTAGATTTTGAGTTATTGGATTAAGGTAACAATCAATGCTTCTTTGACAGAAGATGGCTATTTTACTTGGAAATATCAAATATTTCCAATATTTGAATGACTCCTACAAAGATGAGGGGTTCAAACTATTTTCCAAAGCACCAAAAAGCAATACCAGAAACAATGCATGGAAACTAACCAAGGAGAGAAGCAACCTAGAACTAAGGAGAAATTTCCTAATGGTGAGCACAATCAACCATTGGAATAGCTTACCTTCAGAAGCTGTAGTTGCTCCATCACTGGGGGCTTTCAAGAAGAGACTGGACAACCATTTATCTGAAATGGCATAAGGTCTCCTGCTTGAGCAAGAAGTTAGACTAGAAGACCTCTAAGGTCCCTTCCAACTCTATTACTCTATTTTATGTTTTATTTGACAATTAAGCTGGCTATTTTAAAGCAAGTTGTGTATCCCTTCTCAAAGCTGCTCTCCTTGTGTACAGCAGGTGTAGAGAATCAGGGAGAATGGGAGAAATAGGTAAGAACTGTTACATAATTAAGGAAGGCTGAAATGTTCCTCAAGTTGTGGAAAGCAAGATAGTACACGGAAGCAACTCGGGCAGAATGCTCCTTGAGTCACCAGGGTCTAAGAGGGAAGGTAAATAATGCTAAGTCAGACTCACAATCAGACTATCTTGTTACAGCCTATCTCGATTTTAAATGTAGCCCTAATCTTTCTGTAGAGTCTGTTTCCTTATCTGATCTACATATTCAACCTTACCTCGTTCATTTCTTAGGGAACATTGATAAGAAAATTCAGAGCATCCTAGAGAAATCGAATTATATGAATTTCTGCCAGCCAGGATTCATGACCTTGGTTGGGTCCTGATTGAGACAGATTGTTTTGGGTTTTTTTAAGTGCACCAAAGAAAATGTTTATTTTAAAAAGCAGAATGATTTTCATTTATGGGTAGTTTATGTTAGTGGTTACATAAGGAATTATCAATGCAAAAAACTTTCCTGTGTGGTAAATATAAAGATATTAAACTTTTTCATCAATTAAAATATCTGTACAGAAAAAAATATATATTTGCTATTAAAGCACAGAGAAGAGAGAGAAGGTGGTTACTGTTTTGCAGAACCCTGGTTTGTGATTTATAGAGATGGATGATGGATGGATGGATGGATGGATGGATGGATGGATGATATAGATTCTTCATTTTATGTGTTAGAATTATAGAAACGTTTATCAGTTGTGTGTTGTTTTATGCATTCAATTGCCTCACTTTATTATACTTCCCCACTTTACCACTAAAGTGGTATTTTACTGAGATTAACTTCAGATTTGCAACTCCCTCTTAAAGAATCATTGTAATTCTTATTCTGTCAGAGCTTTTATCTGCCATTGTTTATCAATTTAAGTAGCCTGCTGGTTGTTTTTCTTTAATTTCCCATTTGAGAACTTCCTCCATGATCACATTGCTCATTACTTCAGAAAATGTACTGTACTTCAATCCTGGAACAATAATAATAATAAAGACTTATCACCTGGAGATGGTAATAGAAGCCATTTCATTTAATGTAAAACTCTACAAGGGTGTTGTTTTTGGATGATCTTACTGGATGATCTTAGGATGGTTCCTCTTTTCTTTAAAGAGATAAGAAGATAAAGACATTAAAATATTTAGGGCAATTAAGACCCGGGAAATTTCTTATTCCTAGTTACAGAGTTCTCATTAATATCCTACAAAACATGTTAATCTGTAGTTTAAAAATTACTAAAAAGAAGAGCATTTCACACAAAGAATGATGTAACAAAGTGGATTACTTAAAACACTGAAAATGATGGAAGTTAGTGAAAATAACAAATGGCTCCTGTTATACATTTGAGCATACTTGATATATGAACATGACTCGGCTCTTATACTGTGCTGATATTGCACAGGGAAATTGGAACATCAGCTTAGACAAGGAGCCAAAGTTGACATACATGTGAGCAGATCACATTCATTCTGAACACTGGAGAACAATTTGTTTCTTTCTGTTCTTCAGATGAAAGCCTGTTCAGCTGGGGAATAGCGAAGATTAGAAATAAACTTTCTATCATTGTGATGTAGATGACAGATTCTAATGGATTCATTCTCTAAAAATATAATTGTGCTCAGAGTTTATAACAATAGCTGGCATGCCGGTATGAAAAGTGATTGGCAACAATTCTTTTCAAAAATAATGTTTTCATTAATTGGCAAGAGGGGCTACTTCTTATAGCAAAACTCTGTGTGTGTGTGTGTGTGTGTGTGATGATGATGGAAGGAGGACTTTTACTAATTAGCCAGGCCACATCCTCTTGCTAACTGTAACCAGGTTCATGTATGTTGATTATTAAACACATAATTGTCATAGATGTATAACTGGAACTATATTTTAGACCAGGGGTCAGCAACCCATGGCTCTGGAGCCGCATGTGGCTCTTTTATCCCTCTGCTGCAACTCCCTGTTGCCAGTCGGCTCCACAATTGATAGGGCTTTCGGTTAGGACAGGTAGAAGAAAAAGGATGCCGTGCTAGGAGAAGACTTGGGGGAGAGGGATACTCAGACTTCCAGATGGCTCCAGAATTGAATGGGGGGCTTTCGATTAGGACCTTTGTGGCTCTTTAAGTGTTTAAGGTTGCCGATCCCTGTTCTATGTGTGAAGAACTGGATTCCATGCTTGTTCAGCATGTGTTACCCCAATTATATCTACATACTTACCTGGACAGAGATAATCTCAAATGCAAGCAACCAGATCCATATGTGAAAGGTTCAAGCTGACTACTTAATTGTTTTCTACCTATAACACAAGATTCTCCCCAGACTATTTGCCTCCCCCCTGGGAATAAACAGATAAGATTCCATGGAACTTGGGAGGAGAGGGTGTCAGTCCTAAGTCTTTTGCAGCTGCAGTTTCTGTTTCTGTCCACAAGGGTTAGAACTTAGCCAGGCCAGGCAAGCAAGACAAGCAGGGCAAGATAAGCAAAGTATCCAGAGGTCAGTAACAGCACGTGACCCTGGAAAAAGACAACACTTTTTCCCGACAAGTGTCCCTCCCAACAGCCTCTCTTTAAATCTCATTCCCCAGGTGAGCCTTGTGAAGAGGGGTGGGGTGCCTTACTCCCAAGTCAGGTTGCCCTGCACTGATCCTGCCTCCACTCCATTCCCATGCTCAGGGATAGGGGGGAGATAATTACTCATCGCTGGGGCTCCATCGCTACTCTGCTTCACTGTCTGCCCTCTCCTCCCCCTTTGCTTGGTCATCCTGCACCCTCTCTCCTTCACTGGCAACCCTTCCCAAGCCAGAGGGACCTGGGACTGCTTCATCCTAATCCTCCAGTCATTCCTCCAGCGGCCGTACCTCTGTCTCCTCCTCCTCCTCGGACCCAAGCTCCAATGGGGCCGTGATAGCCTCCATTCCACTCTGCGCATCCGTGGATCTTGAGGAGGAGGCAATTCCACCATTCTTCTCCATTGGCGGGCTACAGCTGCAGTTCCAATGGGGTCTCTGAACTCTCCCACTGCAGCTGTCCCTCTCCTTTTTTCCTTAACAGCTGGGCATCCATCCAGTTGCTCCTCCAGCAACTCTTGCGATGTATAGTACATGGCCTCTCTACTCCTGAATTCTGAATGGAAGTGGAAGTTTCTCAGAAACTTCCTGGCACTCCCTCTCCAAAGCCCTATTAGCACATTAAACAAACACAGAGAAAATGCAGATAATTTAGATTTTTTCCAGAAAGTAAATAATTGTCTTGCACATACACCAAAACTGCACATTCCACTTGCTAAAGGCCTTTCTTCCAGAAAGATAAGAGATAGGTGGGAAGAAGGATGTCTGCACTATAAGAACTGGAAGAAAGAAAGTGGAAAGTTGAAATAAAATAATAATAATAATAATAGTGTAGGATAGGAACATGCTTTCTTCTATTAGTTCCAGGACGGTCCTTGACAAATGAAATATTATATGAAATGGAAATCAGTTATCATAAAGCAAAAATCTTGGCCTGAACATAGTTGACTTGGTTTTACTCCTCTTACATTAATATGTTTGCTTCAATTTAATAAATTTGCTTCAGTAGAAATTTTTGCACTTTATGTTATGTAATTATTAATATAATTTGCCCAAAGCCCCTTTTAATGCTAATCATTTTGCTTTTGTCCTTTGACATGTTAATTTCCCTAATACAGCTTTTTAAATGCAAATTTATTGTCTACAAACAATCCTTGCCTTTATAGGAATTTCACTATCATTGTTTGTTTCAGCTTTTTCTCCCTCTCCTCCTTCTCCTTCACCTTTTCCCACTGTTTTCTTTGGGAAAAGTGATCATCAGACCTCATGAGATGTGTCCCAGCAAATTCAATAGGAGCAAATATTCCAACTCATTCCCAGTAAAACTTGCTATAAAAAAGAAAAGAATTTTGTGGGAATTAAAGCCTAGAGTAAAAAAAAAAAAAGAACGATAATCTTCATGTTTTGTCAACCTTTAAGATGAGTCCTGGGCAATAGTCATATTTTCAGATAAATTAAGAGAAAATTAGGCTATCAATTGCAATTGTTCTTGATGGCTATATAGAGTATCTCCTCAAATACAGGAATTATGCCTTAAATACCATTTGTTGAGGAATGACAATCTCTCCTATTCAGCCTTCTGCTGTTTCCAAATGTACCTGGTTGCTATTGAATGTTGGATGATAGAGGCTCTTGGTCTGATCCACCATTAAGGCTCTTATTTGGCAGCTCACATTCTTGGCCAGCCTGATAGAACTTCTTTGGGTCAAGAAGGAAAACTGCATAATAAATCACTAGTTTTGGGTGGGGGGAAATGGAATTTTGGTAGTGGAGCACATTATAGAATCAGTGAGATTAATAATAATAATAATTTGAAAGAAGATATGAAAATCAAAGGTGAAAAATTCTGGCATAAACTGGCCATGGTGGTCCCAATGGTTATCAGCACACTGAGTGCCAAAAAATCTTGGGCAACTCTTAGAAGATCAGCACATTGCCAAAATATCCATACAAAAGGCCACACTGCTTGGATCTGCACATATCCTATGCCAATACATCATGGCATCCTAGGTTCTTGGAAAAAGCACGATGCTATGAAGGCCAACACCAGCTAAAGAACTGGCAGCTGTGATTTCACATTATTGATAATAATACAAGAAGCTTTTCCAAGAGACTCTGTAAGGTTTCAGATGGCTCTTTAATTATACAAATGGATGCTGTGGTGCAAATTGAACTGTTGGTGGCTTGTGGAAAAGTGACCCTATCTTTTGGCACAAACAATAGCTACTGCTACTGTGAGTTTTCACTTGCAGTTAGATTATTTGGCACTCTTGAGACTCATCATTAAGCTGACAATCATTCATGGCATCTCTGCTAAAATTAATCCTTCTCTCAACACTAATTTTCTTTCTTCGTGAGAGCCTTTGACACAGATGCTATTACAAGCTGTTTGAAAAATTGGGCTGGTACCCACGGACTGCTGTGACTCAACACTAAAACTGCCTTAGTTCTTTAAAGGAAAAGTGACCTCTGACCAGAGGAATCCATCCTGCTTCATCACAGTGATTATGCTAAAAATGCTTTTGGACAGTAACATCACTATATACTTACAAATCTCCTTCATAAACTATGGGGGGAAATGTCCTTAAATAAATAAAAACAGCACTATGTTACCCATTCATGTAAGATGTAATGCTACTGTGAGTGTGAAGGAGGAAGGGGAAAAATTCCTTTCCCCTTTCCCCTTTCCCCTTTCCCCTTCTCCTCTCCTCTCCTCGCCTCTCCTCTCTTTTCATAGCAAAAATGTTTGTGGATTTTAGCTGAGAAGCAACTGAAAAACAGGTAGAGGTGTCTTGATTTTAATTACAAACAGTTTGAAATCTTAGTTTCTTATGTTAGTTTAGTCCATCGGATGACATTGTGAGTGGGCTGCTCTCTCTTGATGGATGAGATGGCCTACAATGTGGAAACCATCTCTGGCCTATACTAGGCTAACACAGTGGAATAAAAGGTGAAAACTGTCTTTGGTAAGATGTAATACAATTTCATCTTAAAGAAGATGTTGGTGTTCTCCATAACCTGACTTGTGGTTTTTTTTCCAGACAGGAAAGCTGCAGAACCATGGAGAGATAAATGACACAAAACAAAGGAATGCATTCAAAAAAACCAGCCAAAGAAAATCTTTAAAAAGATCAAAGTACCATGAAAATGAAGTAGAAAAATAGATGATTGCTCTACAGATGATTGCTTTCAATATTGTATTATGGAAAAAAAAAGATAAGCCATTAAGTCTGATAGGAAAAGATGATAAAAATATCAAGGAAGAGTCGTTAGGTCTGCATATCTCTAATTAAATACATTTTCTAGAACATGACTAATTCCACAATTATTCCCTCCCCCCCCCCAAAGACCCCTAAATATGCTCAGAAATTTATGAAAGCACTTCTGATAAATGTTTTTTCCTAACAATTATTTCTCTTGATGTGCTGCTCTTTTTATCTAAGTGAAACACATTTGTTGATCATAGTTGGATCATAATTAAATAATCCCTTATAAATTCCTTATAAACAGAAAGACTATACGGCTTTCCTTTAATTTTTGGTAACTGAAAAAAAAACTATGATAAATGCATTTTAGGAAATGAAAGGAAAGGAATATACATTTGCTATCAGCTAAACCGATTCCTTCACGTTTCTCAATCCCACTCACCTCTTTACCCCTCCCTCCTAAAAATATTAAAGTCTTGTGTAGCATTTTCTGTATTACACAGAGTTTGCCACAAAATGCTTTCTGCTTTTCAGTCAAGCCCTTTAGTTTTGCATCTGTCTTTGGCTGTTAAATACAAATAGATTCAGTTTTGCAGGAAGACAGGTTGATTTAAGATAGGTGATTACAAAAGGAGCTTGAAGCTAGTGGGTCTTAGGAAGTGAATTTGACTGACTGCGACTCACTTTCCTCTTATGTTACTTTACGTCAGTCATGGGCTTTGGTAGTTAATGGAAGCTGCCATGGAAAGTATCTAGCTATATTTCCATAACTATATCTTATTGATTGGCACGGTCTCCCCAATTGGGATAGATAAATAAAAGACCATTTTTAAGACAAGGGAGACAGGAATGCTGTGCATATTACTCTGTCAACATGTGAGAGATTGACACAAAAGCTTGAAGGCTTGAATTTAAATGTAATTATGTACATTGCTTATCTTGCCTGGCATTTCTAATTCAGCATGTATTTTCCCTGGTTCAGAATAAAACGGAACAAAGGAAACAAGTCATTTACCATGCTACAGAAGTGGCCGGACTATGATTTTATTTTAATGTTAAATTAGATCTGCTGAATTAGGGCACAGTGGAATGAGTGAGGCAATGCCGGTGATTTAAATCACTGAAAAGTGGAGACTTTGTTAGTGGAGATGGGGAAAAGTGTCATATTTCTGAATAAAAGAACAGAACCAAATTAAAAACAGGTAGGAAGGTAGAAAGGTAGGAAAAAAGGGAGGTGGGGAGGGAGGAAGTTTATATCTCACTCAAAACCTAACAGCAACACATAAAATTGGAAGTATCCATTTATTTTACTTTAAGAAAAAAGCTTTTTTTTGCATTTTTCTGCTGTCTTTATTTCCTTTTAAATTTCATAATTTTAGGATACCTGTTTTTTATTATATTTAAACTTTAAAAAAATACATTCTGCTTTTCAATTCAAATGCTAATTGTTGTGCCTATAAAAACATTGTACCTGCATTTATTTGGAGGAAAAAAAAAGATGGAATGGCCTGTATTTAAAGTTTACTTTAGGGTAGGTTAGTTTAATAAGAGCCATTGTCCTACTAAAGCCTGAAATTCTATGTATGCTTAAATGAAAATGGGATTTATAAATCTATCAGTAATTTTTAAATAAATCAAGAGCTGATTACATTAAGCTGAATGGACAGATATGTGAGGGTGGAGGTTTGTTCTCAGAGTTTGTGTGATGGTTTCCGAACATTTCATTACCAGGCTAGGTAATATCTTCAATGGAATTTAGGGAATGTTAATGTTGGTGTTCGTCTGCTTATAAGAGTTTTGTGTGGTCAGTAGGTCTTGTGATGGGAGGGTCACATCAGCTGAGGGTCTTGTGATGGCTCTAGTGATGGTTCTTGTAATGGGTCAGGTGTGGGTCACATCAGGTGAGGATCTGGTGATAGGTCTTTGAGGGGTCAGGTGTGGGTTACATCAAAAATGGAACTTGTTCACAGGCAAAACAGTTGATGTTTTGGAAAAAAAAAGAGATGTGGCCTCTTCTTCCAATGTTCAGACTCTCTCTCTCTCTCTCTCTCTCTCTCTCTCTCTCTCTCTCTCTCTCTCTCACTCTCTCTCTCTCTCTCTCTCTCTCTGTGTGTGTGTGTGTGTGTGTATGCTGCTTTTTGTCAAGTCACTTTAAAAGCCTGTTTTGATCAAATCTTTGTTAAAGAAAAGCACAAGAGAAACCTATGGAGTTCTACATAATTCGAATCATTCACTCCACTGTTGAACTGCTCTTTCACTTACAGACTTCTTTTCCTAACACTTAGCTGAAATTTGCCTTCTTGGGTGTTCAGAACACTAAGACACTAGCACATACATCTTGACCTTTTTGCTACGTGACAGTCCTTCAGGTAGCTGGAAATATCTCCCCTCGATTGTCTTTCCTCAAGGCTAAACATGCAACGTTCCCTCAATCTCTCTTTGTATTCTAGGAACAGATCTTGATCTTCTTTTGTGCCACATTCTTTTATAGATTTGAAGAGTGCTATCATATTTTTGATCTCTTTTTTTTAAAGCTAAGGAGTTTCAGTTCCTTCTGTTTCTGTTCTTGGATTTAATTTGCAAAATCATCTGATCATCCTCATTGGCCTTGTTTGTAGCTAGTCCAGTTTCTCTGGACCTTTCTTAAAATGGAGTGGAACTGGCATAATTCTTAAAATGGTACCTATAGAGAATAAATTGAGACCATCACTTCTTTGATTTGGAGAATATTTCCTCTGATGCCCTCTAAAAAATTTTTTTTAGTGATTTTGTGGTTATGTTCCATCAAAACTCCAAAAACCTTTTCACAGTTGCTAATCCCAAGTCAGAATGTTTTCCATTCTACACCTTTACATTTTTTTCAGAGTGAAAACATTGGCATTTGTACATCAGTGAAAATTTAGAATTTGGTGTGCAAATCCTGCATACTACCCAGACTCAAAATTTGTATATTTTCCTTTTAACAGGGAAATTCTAACTGCTCATTCATTGATTACATGTACATTCGACCTTTATTGTGTATTACCTGAGGTGTATACATAATGTTCCATGCCATTTTATCACAATAACAAAGCTGTGAGGTGAATTGAACTGAGAGTGAGTCACTGGCCCAATGCCTAAGGGAAGCTTAAAACTCACAATCTTCTAGACCAGCAGATTAACTAGCATACCGAAATGATTCCAACTTCTATTAAAACCTTTCCATAGATTATTGCCTTTAACATAAAACATTGAAAATGGAGGAGGCAGGAAAGAGAATTTAGTGTGGAGTTTTTATAAGCACCATCCTTTCTTAATACTTCATTCATTCCAGTTTGGTAATTTTGAAGAGGTTGCTTTTGGAGATTATCATGAATTAAAAATGGAAATATCTCCTCGAACAATTTTCAGTTGACATACTGGCAGATGCTATATAGGTTTTGGAAGCATTTGTGCAGCAGGACATGTAAATCAGTGGCAAATGTGCTTGTAGGCAGACAATTGTGGTCATCCAATATCACCAGCTCAAACAGGTAAGAGCCATGAATACCTCAGAAGGCAGAACACACATCATATCTAGAGCCAGGGAGCAGGAAAGCATTTTGAAATTGTCTTAATTGAGTGCACTAGATTCAGTTAAACTGAGATCAAAGGTGAAATCTAGCCGGTTCACACCGGTTCAGGCAAAAATTTTGATCGGTTCGGAGAACCAGCAAATATCACCTCTGGCTGGTTCTGCCCCTCACCGCTCACCGCTCACCCCACCCCCTGCTCACCCACTCCAGTGTCTCTGCCTGCCTTCCCATGAGGATGTGCCTGAGGCCCAACTGCTCCTGATCTGCCTGCCTGCCTGCCTGC
>JANHFL010001462.1:140312-154602 GCA_032468155.1 Oxyrhabdium leporinum
GTATCAGAGTGTGCCAGGGTAGCAACAAGGCAGACATTCTCTGAGTATGAAGTCAGAGATAAGAGACCTGGGAAGAATAAGGGAGGCTACCTTCTCATGGTACAGAATAAGGGAGGCTACCTTCTCATGGTACAGCTGGGAGATTGCCAGCCTGCAATGAGTGATTAATATGAGGCTCCAGGGGGGACTAGAATTATCATGGTACAGCTGGTGATATACCGTACCAGCCTGCACGTATAATTCCTACACCCATGGGAAGATGCAAGTAGTAAGGGTTGAGTCTGACAAGATGGTGTCTATTGTGCAATTAAAGAACTGAACTTTGACTGCGTTGTTCTATGTCATTTGTGGTCTGGACCTGACCAATAGGTCCCTGGGAAGGATTTGATGGACAAAAATGTCAACTGCAGCCTAAAAAACTGAATGGCTGTGTAACCAACCATTATAAAAATCCCCTCCAAAGATACTTCCTTGTTGTGGAGGAGGTGCTTGTGATGAGGTTAAGAGCTACGCTGCAAGTAGTGTAGTCTACAAGAAGGGTCATCCATGCCAGACAGATCTTGAAGAAAGAGCCAGAATGAATGAATCCAACAAGCCATTTAATATGGTAAGAAAACAGAAAAAGAATCCTTTACTGAATCAGCATTGTCCAGGTCAGTTCTGGGCATCTGTCAAACAAATGGACAATGGGATTCAGGATCATGCCTGGGATTGGCTTTGTAGGATTATTGGAAGAAAAACAATCACAATCAAAACAAAAGTATATTGCATTTGAAAATCACGGCATTATGGCCTGAATCAGACCCAGCAAAGTGGGGATAGTTAAAGTGAATGTTTGAACCGTGGAAAAGAATGTATCCAGATTCAAATACCACTGAACAATAATTATCAGATCAAAGGAGATTTATTACAAGAATAAGATAAATCAGGGATACATAAGAGATTCAGGAAAATTGTGGAAATACAATAAAAAATTGGTAAGGAAATAAAAAAAAAGTAATAAAAACTGAGCTGCTTAAAATATTGTGGGATTTCCGAATACAACCTGATAAAGCCTTGGTACAAAAAGCACACCAGATTTAAGTGTAGTTAAAAAGAAGAAAGTTTAGATAATCGTTGTGGCAATACTATGGGTTAGTAGAATAAAAAGACAAAGAATTGGGGAAGATCACAAAGTGTCAAGATCTGAAAACTGAAGTCAAACGATTATGGCATAAACTGGCCATGGTTGTACCAGTGGTTATTAGCATATTAGGTGCCATACCAAAAAAATATTGGACAGAACTTAGAAAATTTACACTTGTCAAATTTGCCATCTGTCCATTACAAAAGGCTGCACTGCTTGTATCTGTACATATATTACAGTGACATATTACACCATCCTAAGTGCTTAGAAGGAACATGATGTGTATGAAGGCCAACATTAACTAAAGAACTTCAGCTGTAACTTCACACTGTTGTGAACAGATCATAAAAAATGATCAAAAATTCAAGTCTAAATGTCTTGCTGAATGTGCAACCTACCATATTATTATTAATAATAATATATGCTTGCATGAATTCATTAATTCAGATATACGTAGAGATTCATATAAGAGGCCATCATTAGATGTCTGCATGTTGATGTAAAGTATAAAATTACAAGGTCACCTGTTCTATTTCCATAAGAAAGAAAAACAATTCATATCTACATGGAGGGAAGTAAGCAATACAAAGGGACAGAAGGAGAACTTATCAAATTTACAGACAACACCAAGCTGACAGGAATAGTCAACAGTCCAGAAGATAGGCTTAAGGAGAAGTTTCAACAGACTTGAACACTGGGCCTTATCTAACAAAATGAAATTCAATGGTGAGGAAAGTTAGCTTCTACATTTAGGCAAGAAAAACCAAATGCACAGGTATAAAATAGATGGTATCTGGCTCAATAGTAGTAACTGTGAGAGAGAGCTAGGAGTCCTAGTCACTTAAATATGAGCCAGCAGTGTGTTCAGCTGTCAAAAAGGTCAATGCAGTCTTAGGCTGCATTAACAACCAGGTAGAATCAAGATCACCTGAAATGTTAGTACCACTTTATAATGTCCTGGTAAGACCACACTTAGAATTTGGCATCCAGTTTTCATTGCCAAAAAAGATGTTGAGACTCTAAAATATTACAGAGAAGAGCAACAAAGATGATTAGGGGACTAAATACTAAAATATGTGAAGAATGGCTGCATTTGTCTAGTTTAATGAAATATGTGAAGAATGGCTGCATTTGTCTAGTTTAATGAAAAGAAGGACTGAGGGTTACCTGATAGCAATATCTAAGGGGCTGCCACAAAGAAGAGTCATCCTGTTCTCCAAAGCACCTAAAAAAACCCCACACATTCTCTATGGATGCTGCTGTGTGGTCTAAAAAAAAATGTAGGACCCAAATATCTCCGTGTACTTTAATGAAGTCTGGTCCACTTTGTTGAATAGTTTGAAATTCCTTTCCCCGTTGGTCTAGGTACTTACCAGCGAACCCTCTCATCATTCAGCGCATCCAAATCAATTTCCTTTAGATTGCAAGCCTGCACTGACTGCACTGCAACATTATTCTAATGGCATCGCATTTCCAAGGGTTAGTGTGGACATTTGGCAACGAAAACTGTTTTCGGAGAAGTCATGATCGCCACTCAGGGATTTCTAAATTAATCATTAACCCTCCAAACATTTCAGATTAAATGAAGTCTTTTGCTTTAGTCTTTTGTCTATTCTAACTAACAAGTACTGTTTCTACCCAAAATTGCCCTTGGATTTCTAGGTAAAATGCTACAAATATGCCTCTCCCTTTTCATTCAATAGAACTAAGCAGCGCATTTTCTAAGACATAGAGAACTTTCTCTCCTCCCCATTTTCCCCACCATCTTTCTCTCTTTCGCACAAGCAAAATTTATTCTTCCTTTCATAGATTATAATAATGTTAGGGGTCTTAGGTTATTATAAACTGCTAGAACGTATCTTCTGAAGAAATGCACAATTGCTGTAATCTAATTAGAAAATCAGCTTGAGACATCATGCATTTCTTCAGAGTAAAATAAGTACCGGTGCAATAAAGCTCATAGCTCTGGAGGTCCTATGTAGACTCACACTCTGATTGTAGAAAAAGAGTTAAGTTCTACTTTTTCAAGATGGATTTTTATATTTTTAGGGTAGTCGTAACAGTCATATAAATATTTTTTTTGGGGGGTGTTTAATTTCCACATTTTATAGTTTTGTGTTGACAATATTACTGATCCTAATTTATTGTTATAATCTGGCTTCTCTTCCTTGAAAGATATTTAGGCTAAGGATTGCACTGGACAAAAAAAAATCATGATATAATACTTCCAAACCTATTTTAAGAAAGGAAGAATATATTTCTGCTTGAGAAGGATTGTTTTTCTCAAATTCTGTTGGCCACACTCTGTTGCAGTCCCTGATAAATAGATACAAGGCTATATTCCAAGATTAATTCCCATGGCTAGGTGATCTTTTAACTTAATGTATAATATTTTTATGACTCCTTCTTTCAGGTCTAGTTAACACAAACATCATAACTTCCTATTTTGAAAAGTTATGTGTGACTACCTTTTTTTTCTTCCATAACGGGCAATTGAATCAGTTCTATATCTGTGGAGTCCTTGGTGCTCGCTGAGCTTTTTTGTTTGCTTGCAAATATTACCCAGCTAAGTAACATAATCAGTGCTAATAAATATGGGATTTTGTCCAGTGGTGGGATTCAGCTGGTTCACACTGGTTCAGGTGAACTGGTTGTTAAATTACCCACCCACCCCCTTATAAAATTGGATCCTTGGCCCTGCGCTGTGCTGCAATGGAGAAACAGGCAACAGAGTGGCCACCACGAGGGAAGGAGAAGGCCACTCCCCCCCCTTCCCTAGTGCTGGCCACTCCGTTGCCCGTTTCTTCATTGCAGTGCAGTGCAACACCCAGGATCCACTCTGATAGCAGGGGTAGATACTTTAACAACCGGTTCGCCCAGGATCTGGCTGGCCATCGCGGGAGGCTCATCCTGCATGTGTGGCAGAGCTGGGTCAGGGATGGGCCATGCCTCTCACGATAGCCAACCTGACCCTGGGCGAGCTTGTTGTTAAATTATTTGAATCTCACCATTGGTTTTGTCCTTGTTTACATGCAGTAGCTTGCCCTACCAGCGTGAGTGGGGTGTTTGGTTTCTTTCTCAGTAGTTCCTTGAGTAGAGCAGGGATCCCCAACCTGTGGGCCATGGCTATGAGGAGATTACAACCAGGCCATGGAAATGGCCAGCGAGCACACACGCACATCCTTACTCGATAGTCTGACAAATCAGCCATCGATAGACACATAGACATTAACAACATCTATTGACTATACAAAAGGGACAATCAACCAGCCCAAAAGGGAAAAGGACTCCAACACCTCTCCACCAGTAATTAGCACTCAGATCAGCATAGATTAACTCCAAAGTCAAATTCAGACCAACAATCAAGTAAGCAATACCCCAATCAAGAAACTGCCAAAGAGCCATTAGTAAACAGCCCAAATAAAGAATCCCTAAGACTCCACCACCCACACAGATAGGCAAGATGCCAGAATGTAAACTGACAGCAAACAGCATTCCTTAGCAGCAATGATGGTGTTAGTTAGGGTAATGAAAGAAAACAAGCAAGCTCAGAGAGCACCAAGGAGCCCACATCATCCCTTGCATGAGCAGCAGGCGAGTCCATGTGTACATGCTCCATGCATGCACACCACTCATACCAGTAGAGCTGTGCCAGAACAATTCCCTCTCCCCCACCCCCCCCCGCAGTCTGCAAAGCTGGAAACGTTGGGGAACTCTGGAGTAGAATATTGTTTTCTGCAGTAATATGCAAAATATGAAATAGATGATATTCCAATCAGCCTATACCAGTACAGCTCTTCCCAGGTACTATGCAACTGTTTGCAGAATGAATCAGAAAGCATATCAAAAGTAGCCTAATTCTGCACCTTAGAAAAATCAAACCTAAGTATACTGAGTCTGAATCAGTCAGCATCATCTCTATGTATGGATAAATGTATCTGTTTATGCATACATGGAGTTCTTCCAGTTTAGAATGCCTTTCCTCTCATGTTCTTTCCTGCTTGTTTATGAGGGAGTTTGCAAAATGAATGGAATGAAATTTGCACTCAGTCCCAATGAAACTGCACCTATTTCTTTAATTAAAATAGAATCATTTTCTTAATGACAATTTGAGACACAATTTCCACACCCAAGGAAACAGTTCCAAATCGCATTTGCTCACCCTGGCACATATTTCTTCAAAGTAGACCTGGTCCCTGATTATATTTAGGGCTTAACGATTGAATTAATTCATTAATTTTTATCCTTTGGTGATCATAACTTTTATGTAGTGTGGGCTAGTCAGCAGAAAGCCCAAATCGAAAGACCTTCCATTCCTTCTGAAATGCTATGTAAATCTCCAGTTTCTAAAAAGATAGCCGTAGACCATTTATCTTTACAAATGAATTTGGATCCATTTCCTTATGCATCTACAGCCAGAGGGTTCTATATGTAGACCTATTGCCCCATGTACTGCATGTAGCCAAAAAATGTTCTTTTGCCAATCATGCACTCTGTGAATATGCTCACATAAAAACTGCTTTGAGTGCTGTGACATGCGCACTTCCTGTTCTACACTGTCTGTTTTGGTTTTTTTCCCCCAGCAGTCAGGGTCTGCAATCTTCTAATGGGGTCAGGATAAAAAATTCTTATTTATGATCCTACTAATCTATCATAAAAGCAGATAGCATTTCATCAATCCTTGAGAATAAAAAAAGGTAATACGCAAAATGGAAAATATTTCCTATAAAAGCGATAACTTATCAAGAGCTTCTAGACAACATGTTTGAATGACAGAGAGCAGTTGTTCTCGCCAGAAGGTTAAATATTTGTTTGGAAAATGTCAGAATATACTAGATAAACTGAAGATCACATATATAAATTGGGATACATTTTGCAGACACGGGAGGCATTTAGAAAAAGAAAAACAGTGATGGCCAGGGAGAGTTTTGGGGAGCAATCCTGCAGTTATTATACCCAAAAAGAAGTTTGGTATTGACTTTCAGCTAAAGTAAGGCAAGTGTTCCTGCTTAATGAAATGGCTAATCATGGATTACACTCTCCTTAAACAATAAATAAGTCAGATTTGTAAAGCTATGGTTGCATAGAAATAGGCTGACTGTGGGCACCCACATCCACAGATTACTATAACCAGTTGCCCGTATGTGCTGCAAACATAAAAGTAATTTCATGGTCAAATCCATGTAGTCTTTTTCTTTTCACAACTGCAGAGAAGAGGCTTACCATTATCTTTTCCTGGGATGTTTCTGGCTTTCCAATCTAATTTACCACAAGGGAGGCTCCTTTTAAAGAAAGTTACAGATGCCCGTGTAAAGTAGAATAGCTATTTTAGGAAAACAGCTAGGACTTATAACTTTTGTGAGAAAGTAATGTACCATATCCCCACATTAGTGGTTCCTAATATGGGGCCAAATGTGCAATCCTGGTTTGAAATATATAAACATTTTCACAATTTAGATTCACATTATGCTGTTGCCTATATTCATTCCTGGACTATGCGCTCATCAGAGGCCCTACCCCACTTTCTTTCACATGTAGCTATGCAGAACATTTTCTGGAGCATTCTAGTCAAACAGGAAAAACCTCCCTACAGATGTATTCAATAAATAGCCATTGATGCGTCTGTCTGTCTGTCTGTCTGTCTGTCTGTCTGTCTATCTATCTATCTATCTATCTATCTATCTCGATCTATCATCATACAGTGACTGTTTTTTCTCTGGACTCTTTCAGTTTTTTCAACATTTTACATTTCTAGAATCATGTATGCTTATCCTTGTTATATTCTTAGATTTTCTGATCAAAACTACTGTAGCCTCCACTGTTTCAAGTGTGATTTTAATTCATTCTGGTAGTGAGCTGTTGTGAGTTCAGTGCATTTTATACTTGATTTTTTTTACAGTATCCTGGCAAAACTTTTCTATTGACAAGACAGTATTTTTTTAAAAAAAGTTTGAGGTAAAATAAAGAAATAATAAGCTTTCCTGATCCCAATGAAAAGTATGAAATACTTTCTCTTTTGTATTTAATGCGCTTGTTTTTCCTTAAAATTCCTTCTGTTATTCTCTATTTTGTTTTAACAGTTTGTTTTAATGAATAGGACTGTCATGTATATAATGGTACAACTAAAAGGACTGCTATTGCTCAAAAATGTATCATTGAGTACAGCCTAGGGGCAGCAAATTGCCTGCATATATCCTAAGGTTGGACTAGAAGAATACATGAAACAAAACTTCATTCTCCCTGGTGATGTATAACATCTCAATTGCGTTTTATTTTTATTGCATCACTGCATTTTCCCCTTGCATGTAAGTTTTTTGTAGCTATACCCAACAACAGTCTGTTCTTCAATACTGTTATTCAAATCAAAAGTTTACAGTTTCTTTAAGAAGACTGAAGAATCAAAATGAAGCCAAGATGTTAAATATGTGAGAAGTAAAAACAAAATGGCTGTATCTGCATACTGCAGAGTAAATGAAAGGTGACTTATTTATAGTTTTTTGATGATCAAGTAGCTGACCAGCTAGGCATGGGTATCAAACTCGTGGGGTCACATGACGTTTTGCAATGTTTTTCCTTTCATGGAGCTGGGGTGGGCGTGGCTTGCACGTGACACATCCAGTCCATGGGCTGCCAGTTTGACATCTCTGAGCTAAAGAGAGGGAAAGCCCAGGTTGTACAGTGACATTAAGGAAGAATAGAAACAAATGGTTTTCTTTTTTGGGTGCAAAGGAAAATTATTAGAAAAAAAATGGGCTTTTCCCTCTTTTTTTTTTTTTTTTGAGCAGGCATCGTATAAATGTTTATCAAAATAATTTATATACATCACTTATTTGTTTGATTGTACTGTTTGTCATCAAGTGGGATGACTCTTGCTAACAGAGTACAGTAGACATTATATCTGCCTTGTATGTTGTCTGCTCATCCCTCCCCAGAAAATTTCTCCCCAGTCACGATGAAGCAGCATAGCAGAACTTGAAGGGGATTAATTAATTTAAATAAACATGATTTTATTATTTTATTATTTCATCAAAGAATAATAACATAACAAGCAACTGTTCATGAATAAAAAGAGATGGATGTTTTTATATGATAGGTAGCTAACTTTTTGGTGATCGATGGCTGCACTTAATATTTTGAAGGAGCTGAGGATGACAGAAGGGCTGAAAAGTTTGTAAATAGGGTTAAGTGTGAAGATATTACGTGAGAGAAAGATTATTTTAAGCAATGTGCTGTACTCATTCATTGATTTGAATTACAATTTTTAGGTATCATCATGACCCAGGACTGAGATTCTGATGAAGTTGCTCCAGTTGGAATGTCAAACTTAAGAGACACCAAGCCAGGAATCACCTAAACTTAATCAAATACAAGCACCATCAGAACATCTTGAGAAGTCAGATAATGATATATGGCTTCCAAGACCTTGGATTCAGGAGAAGAGCAGAGAGTAGAGCAAAGATGCTCAAAGAGACTCCTTGCCAAGCAAGAAATAACTCATGTAATTAAAATTAAAGGCAGCTGGCTGAAATCTGATGTAAGAGGCAGCCTCAACCTGTGTTTCTCTGTTGGAAACAATACTGATGTGTTGTTTCCTATAAATTTTGTTTATATCCTACAATTCTGACATTTGTACAGGCTGATGAATTTGACTTGGCTCTCTGAAGTTTGGATTGGATTTGGACTTCTATGCATCCCTTCTGAAAGCAAAATTATCCATGCAAGCTTTCTTTCCTGAAGATTCTGTTAAACAAAAACAATGCTGATTTTCTACTCAATTTTCTATCTTGAGTAAATTGCTATTTTCACCTAGCAACTGCGCGTGGGAGAGTTTGAAACCTGAAACAGGAGAGGCACATCCCACCACAAAAGGGGACTCTTCAGCCACAATTGTGGTAGCAATATGTTCTGTACCTTTAGCTGATGCTGGATGAATCTTAAAATGTTTGTCTAAGCCTTAATGCTTCTGAGGTGTGTCACTTATTTGTGATATTCAGAGTTATTTACAAAGTCCAGTCTACATTTGTACATTTGGATGCTTTTCTTGGGGTAGGAAGAATGATAGTAACGTAGAATGTAAGGTGAATTTCAAAAAAAATGATCATCTATTCATTCTTCAGTTATTTCCTTTTAACTATTATATTTTAGCCTTTTATTAAACATCTGCCAGGAAATAGAATTTAATATTTATTCAGTAAGGTCTTAAAATACCTATGGAGAAAGAAGAAAGAGAATATGTAAAAGGGGAAAATAAAATGTGCTCTATAAATTATGAAACTTCTCAGCCTCATTAAATGATTGATCAAGAAAAATGCTGAATCTTCATAAAATTCTGAGGTTGAAGATTTGTCCTTTGTCTTTTTCTAGCTTAAGAAGGGGGAGGACAGGGAGACTTAAAAAATGCATGCTTGGGCAAGCAGCCATCCTTGTCTTCTAGATAACTTCTATTTTTACTCAATGTTCACAGAGTACATATTTTAGAAAGAGACACCTGGTTGTAATCAGACAGAACTTAATGCCATTGGTTCATTTTGCCTTCGAAGTTTAAATCCCTACCATGTCTTAAAAATCTCCTTCAAACAAAAGTTCAACTCTCAGGGACTTCATGGACACGCCCATATGGTTTACTTGACAACAACACCAAATAAATTTGTCACTATTACTTCTAGAACATGTGTGTGCATGTGTACAGTTATTCTGATGTAACATTTTTTTCAAAAATGGCGGGGGGGAGGTTATTATGAAAAAATGATTTCTACTAATGATTTCTGTGATTTGTTATGTTTCTATCTGAAACATAACAAATCAAAATGGGGAATAACAGCTTTTCCGTGGCGGCTTTAAAACTCTGGCATTTATATCCCCAGAGCATTCTACACATTGGATACCTAAATTCTTTATTTGTCCAGGGTTTTAGTCCTGCTACTTTGAATTTAATCTGCTCATTTTATTTAGGATTATTGCTTGGCTCTTTTTCCTGTGGTTGTTCTTTTAGATCATTTCTTTTTTCATGTAGTTTTATTATCTGATGGATAGGAATTGCTTGAAAATGTTTATGCAATAACATTTTACAGGTAGTCCTCAATGTTTGAGCCCAACACTTCTGTTGCTAAGCAAATTCATTTGTTAAGTGAATTTTGCCCCATTTTACGACCTTTCTTGCCACGGTTGCCAAGTGAATCACTGAATCACTGAAATTGTTAAGTTAATAACCTGGTGAATCTGGCTTCTCCATTGACTTTGCTTGTCAGAAGATCGCAAAAGGTGATCACATGACCCCGGGACACTGTAACCATCATAAATATGAGTCAATTGCCAAGAGTTCAAATTTTGATCATGTGACGATGGGGATGCTACTATGGTTGTAAGTGTGAAAAATGATTATAAATCACTTTTTTTCAGTGCCATTGTAACTTTGAACGGTCACTAAATGAACTTTTGTAACTTGAGGACTACCTGTATTTATATATTTATTTAGTTTCTTTATTTATATCCTGCATTTGTTATTTTTACAAGTAACTCAAGGCACTGAACATATCCAGCACATCTTCCTCTTTTCCAGCTTTTCCCCACAACAACCCTGTGAGGTAGGTTTGGCTGAGAGAGAGTGATTGGACCAAGGTCCCCCAGCTGGTTTTCATGGTTAAGGCAGGAGTTGAACTCACAGTCTCCTGCTTTGTATATGCCACCCATCAAGCAACTTTGGGAAACTCATTTTGTACCAAAGTTATATGATCATCTATCTCTTTATCAAGCAACTGTAATGCAAATATTACAAGCAAATTCTGTCATGCTTATTTCAGAGGAGACCATAATGTACTGATCTGGAGTTTTCCTATAGCTCACAGGTATTGTGGCCATCCCTTTTAATTCTAATTTTCTAGGCAATCTCTCATGAATTAGCCTTAGCAATAGCACAGACTTACATACCGCTCCACAGTGCTTTACAGCCCTCTCTAAGCAGTTTACAGAGTCAGCCTATTGCCCCCAACAATCTGGGTCCTCATTTTACTGACCTTGGAAGGATGGAAGGCTGAGTCAACCTTGAGCCACTGAGAATCAAACTGCTGCCAGTCGGCATAATTAGCCTACAATACTGCTTTTTAACCACTGTGCCATCATGGCTCCTTGGAAAGCATTTTAAGAAATAGTATGCTTTATTGATTGTAATTACTGGTATCCATGAAAATGTAGCTTGTATTGAATGTTCATATTAGCATGGCCAAGCATCCCATTCAAAAGGGCCAGGAATTCCCATTAGCATATCAACTATTCACTTCTTTCTGTAGAATTGTGGTCAACGAAAAGGGGACATTTCACAGCTCTTCAAGGAAGTAACCAAATTGTATAGCATTGTAATTATAATGAAAGTCTTCCAGAGTTGCAAGCTGCTTTTCTACCAACCACTCCTCTTGGGATTGAAGTTCCTCTTGATAGTTAAGCCCACTGCACACAGTATTAAACAGGTACCTAGAGTCCACGTGGCTGCTTCTGTTAACAACTGAAATACATAGAATATAATCTTTCAATGTCCTCTCAGGAGATAACTATACCACTGATAGAAAATATATTTAGCCATGTGTTTTGCTATGCATTACAGTAGAGAGAAAATCAATATAGTATTATGATCGCAATGTTAGAGGGTATATGCTGCTCTTAAAATTTTAAGAGGAATAAATATTCCTTAGCGGGATACTCCTTGGATACTCATATTTCTTATTTATTTATCTGTCTAATTTAGAGACTGCCCATCTCACTTTCAGACCGATTCTGCACAGTGTACAATTAAAAACAACAAAAAATATAAAACATGAGATCTGCTTTTTTCCCCTCTGCATTTCTTCAAGCCTTTCCAGTAACTTGAGATGAAGGTTACCATTTATTGCATCAGAATGTGCATGTCTTTTGGCTGAAAGCTATGCTTTGTTTTTATTGGAGAGGATCTATTGCAAATTATAAAACAGATACGTTCAAGTTTCCAAAGGCTTTCATGTTCCTTTTGCCTCTCTTTTATGCCAAAAAACTATACAATTCATACCACTGCAAATCAGCATTTGTTGCAAAATAATGGGCTGCTCCATGGGTATTTGTGTCATATCTATGTACCATATGGATATATTTTATTTAGAGGAATAGCTTGAGAAAGGTACACCTTCCCATTTTCTCAATCATTCTAGGTACCGTTGGCTCTTCAGCAGTAATTGCTGAGGATCCTTCCTGTTGCTTCTTGGCAGCTTCCATGCACTTATAGGTTTCCTAAAATGTATCGTGATATGGATGATCCAGAGCTTACAGAGGTCACTGGCCATGTACAGCAAGAAAAATAGCACTCATGTAATAGAATATTTTGATGAACTTGAGGAATGAGGGGCAGGGATATTCCCTGGGAGAAACATCTGATAAGAGAGGCAGGAACCTCCATGGCTTAATGACCACAGAATGAAAATTCAGAAGGATCTGTTCTACTAGATCAAGTGGTGGTGGGAACCACCACTTATTTAAGAATGTTTTCTTAAATAAGCTTTCATGACTGATTTTGTTGTTGTTGTTGTTGTCTTGGTAATTATTCAGAGGGATCAACTGAACACTGATCATTTTGAAGCCATCTTCAAAAAAGAACTTGCACCATGGGACAAGATCCTAATTAGAGAAGACAATTTCTGTTCTGGATCTCTCTTGCTGTTCAAGTCAGATTTTGAACATAAGCAATATCTTACTGGGCCAATTAATTCATTATTTTTTGTAATGCACATTGTATTGAGCTGTGCACTATCTCTATAAATCACTGTATTGTAGCTTACTTAAAGAACACATGACTTTGAAGAAACCTATATATGTATTTCGTTGTTTTCCTTTAATTGCTCTTTTTTATATAAAGAACATTTATAATAAAGACCATTTGCACGGAAACTGTATTTGCTTCCCTTTTCAAGGATGCTTTAACAGCTTATTTCTAGCCTAAACCCAAAATGCTTTGTCTTTACTGGAATTATCAGTATTATAACATTTATAATAAAATTATCTGCCATTTTTTCTAAAAAAAATCAGCTTTATATTTCTATATATTATAAAACAAAAAAAAGATAAAAGACTGCAGATTATGTTAACCCCATGCAAATGCATATATAACATTTTTTTTGTTGTTCTGCTGGACATAAATTGCTTGAAAATTATTATACTATAAACTATAAAATGTAAGAAAGGAGTAAGAAAGATTCAATATATATTTTATGTCACATAAAGACATGAAGCAGATTGTGCATAATACCTTCTGGTACACTGATATATATTTTGCATAGCAGAATCTGGAATACACACATACACACTCACACTAAGTATATGTTTGTATATAGAATCATTTTAAGTCCTTTATTATCTGTGTTTGCATCCCAAATCTCTGTGAAACTCTATGAAGATACGGCTGCCTTAAGATGTTTTGCTCTTTAAGCAAAATGGAAAATATGTAGCTTCCCATGTATGTAACAAGAGCTGAAATCTTGGCTGATAACTCTGGAAGACCAATGAGAGAGCAGCAGAACAATATTGACTTTTCTAATTTTTATTTGTTTTCTCATTGTCATCTAGTTTATTGCGAGTCAGATATGGACGTGGCAGTATGTGTAGAAGCCCAAGTACTTGGAATAGCAAATAGGAAGAATAGTTTTAGGACTGAGAGGGATATACAGAGACTTGATACCAAAAATACTTAGCACAGTAATATGGAAGGACATAAAGCAAAACACTTTAAATAAAAGTCTGGAAGTTGAGTCATGGTAACTGAACTTCTTTCCAAAAAGAAGTCCAATTGCCATGATTCAACTCCCAGATAAGTCTCCATGGATGACTGAGCATTTTCATTGACTTTGAGTAAAGCTTTTACCTAAAAATGAAATTTAGAAATTGTAAAAAATGCATTTGATTCTATGTGTCTTTAATGTCTGGATAAGCACAAGAGTATTTATAACCTACAGCATAACAGTGTGGGCCCAGAGTGGTGTGATAGTTAAGACATTAAAGTAAAACTGATACAGTGTCTGGTATACTCTTAGTCATAGAAACTCACTAGGTGATTTTCTACAATCATTACCTACAGTGGTGAAATCTAAAATTTTTCACTACAGGTTCTGTGCACATGGCTTGGTGGGTGTGGCTTAGTGATCATGTGAC
>JANHFL010001462.1:154702-168565 GCA_032468155.1 Oxyrhabdium leporinum
TATAAGCAATACTCTTACATCAGTATATTAATCCAATATACCTCAGAATATTGCCCCCACAATCCGGGTCCTATTTTAGGCAAAGTATGAAATGTCTATGTTATTTTAATATGCTATATACTTTCCCTAGGCATTATATATAATACCAAGGCATTATGCAGAATGACAAGAACTATTTAGACACAGCATGAAAAGAATCCTGAAAAGGGTTAGGGTTAAGGTTAGGGATGAAAAGATGTATATGGAAATGAAAGAAGAAATGTAAAATAAAGTGCAGGACTTTCTTACTGGAAAAAAAGAAACCAGCAAGATAAAAAGACCATTATTGACCTACTTGTTGCAAGAAGGAAGGCTAGAATGGTATTTTAGCAGGAGTATTTTATATTTTGCCTTTTTGGCATTTTATAGAAAGCCTAGGCATTCTACAAAAGGCCTAATTTTCACACATTGACGGTAACATATATTAAACAAAAGTGGATCCCTATGTAAGCTGCTTTGAGCTCTTGGAGAAAAGACAGTGGAATATAAATGTGCTAAATCAACAACATCACTGCCACCATCACCACCATCCTCATTCACACAGTGTTTATAATTTGGCCTAAAAATTGGGAGCTGGATACAGCTGAAATCTAGTATAGACTGTTCTCCCATGCTCACTCTTAAATTATTTCTTGATATTCAGAGAAAGGCTGTGTCATTTAAAGGAAATTTGTAGAGCTCATAGATTGAAGATTTAAGAATCTGGAGAAACGGGGATAAGCATTATTTATTTATCTCCATACTTTCAGTCTGTCCATAACTTTAACACTAAATCTTTATCCCTTCAACCTCAGAAATCTGTTTCTCATTCTTGACTTCAACTCATCCCTTTTCAACTGATCAGCTACTTCCTCTCTATTGTTCTTTTTTTTAAACTCTAAGATCCAGGAGGAGATATACACACACACACACACACACACACACTTTGGCATCAAGTTTAACTTTTCTTGATTTGTGGTTAGGCTCATCGTAGATGCTCCATTATACCGTAGTCCTCTGAATGCCACTCATAACTTAATATTATCTATTATTCTATATAAAGCTACATTTTGTCAATCACTGCTCAGTTAAATGAATTGATTCAAAACTTTTGAAATAAAAAGTGGCTCTGCGTTAAATGGGAAGCTTGATTTAAAAAAAATATCTAACTATTTAATTCAAGGACTTTCTCTGAGTGTCAGGCATCATCTTAGGGTAGGCATTTTTTCTTCAGTATCATACAGAAAGAATGTTTTCCCTCTAAAATAATAAAGCAAAGCTGCCTTTTATGTTCAGAAGTAAGTTATTCATTATTCATCAATCAGTTTTGAAATTTATATTACTTGCTGTGATGTTTGTCTAAAACCATTCAATTAATCAATGTAAGTTTCGATCCAATGATAACTGGGAAAACATCTTAGAGGTCATATAAGGGAGGGCATCTTTTTTTCCCCTTCAAGGGTTGGGGTACATTTATACTAATCCAGGATTTCAGTAATGCTGTATCATTATAATTACAACTACTGTCACCAGTCTGTAAAAAAGCATGGTAGATGGTAACAAAGGTTTATAATTTTCTTCCTTCTCATTGTGCTGCTATTAAGTAGCCATCTAGAAGTTGAATGCATGTGTCCACTTATAGTAATATTAGGTTTGTTACATTTAACATAACACTAATGTTATATGTTTGTGCAACTCTTTTGCTGTTTGTCTTCCAGCTCAATTATAGCATAGAGGAAAATATCCCCGAGAGCAGTTATGCAGCACTAATATTGGAACAAACTGTCTCCACCAGAGAGAACTCGCATTTTCATCCTATCTGTTATTTTCTTGGATCTCCCTTCGCTTAGGCCCACAAGATGTCATGGTACCTCACCACCATTTCTTTGCCTCAATCTTGCTAAAAGAAATCCTACAAAGCCACAATGAACCTAGATATAGTGCTTGGGCAATAAGGATGTCATCAGCTAGAGAGGGTATTGCTCAGTTTATGTTAGTACTGAATGTTGTGAAGATGGCACTTCTGAGGTGGTGTGAAAAGGTTTCTCCACACCCTTCACTTGCTTCTGGCTTGGGCAAGTGAAGATGGTGGAAGTTAACCTCATGGCTCTTCCTAATGCAGTCATAGAAAGTCCATCACTCTTGCGCCCTTTTTATCGATGACTTAGGAGATGACTTAGGAGAAACATAATAAAATGCTGTGCTAAGGTAAATCATGGAAAACACAACTTAACCAGATCCATAGACTCCCATCACCCCAGCATATTTGATTGTTTAACAAATTTAAATAGATTCTCACCTACCTTAGGGAGTGGAAGGATGAAATATTACAGTAGAAATCTGTTAAAAGACGCACATTAAGACACTACAAAGAATAACTTCTCAATATACCTAACAATAACAGGTGCCATTGACATGCCTATATAAAAAGGAGGAATACGGATATTATGAAACTGGCTCATTTATTTCTTCTGCAGCATTGTCTCCTTTCCCCCATCTTCTGTCAGCTTAGTATGGTCCCATCAGCTTTGCTTCAGATTTGGCTCCCAGGTAAGTGCCCTGTTTTGGTGCAATATAATATAATTTGTGCAATATAATATAATGTTATGCTATGCACACATATGTATAGAGGATTGTGTGTTTGTTAGTATGATTTACTGGGTTAGCGATTTTCTTTCCTTCACTATGAGTTATTGAGATGTTTTTGCACTGGGGGGTGCACTAAGGGAGGCTCAGCCAATCTCATTGTACACATGTTGTGCATTGACAATAAAGGTTTGAATTTGCTATGACTTAAAACATATGAGCTGTAGGAACACAAATATGTAAGGATACATATTTGCTTGTGAGTATTTGTGTGTGATAACATTCTGCAAATAATATCATCATGACCCAGGTTGCCTAGGCAGATGCAGGCTTAGATAGAATCCTTTATTGCTCTGCTAATTCCACAAAAAAATGGCCCTACAATGGCTGATAAAGCTCCACTTCAAACTTCCCTGACACACTCACAAAGAAAAGCCAACAATCACCGGAGCCGATTTGCATAGGCAGATTTTTACAAAGACCAGCCATTTTCATTACAAGCATGCTTTACTCTTAATATCTATTTTGTTATATTTGTATGCTAGGTGCTATAGTTTGTTTTCCTCTTGTTCTTTTAATTAAAACCAACCTAGAACTAAGGAGAAATTTCCTGACAGAACAATTAATCAGTGGAAAAGCTTGCCTTGTTGTGGCGCCTCCAAGTTGTGGATATCTCAACCCTGGAAGTTTTAAAAAGAGATTGGACAGCCATTTGTCTGTCATAGGGTTTCCTGCTTGAGCAGTGGGTTGGACTAGAAGACCCCCAAGGTCCCTTCCAACTCTGTTATTCTGTTAATTACAGAATGATGCAAGAATAAGGCTACAATGGATCACTGGCTAAACTCAGGTGAACTTTATCCAAAAATAGAGCAGTCTGCATTTCTGTTAATGAGTGAAATCTGGATTTAATATTAGGGGATAGTTAGGCTATCAAAATGAACTTAATTGAAGTGCCTTGTTCATGACGAGGAATTTACAGTTAGCTAAACTATCCTGCAACATGAAGCAGTGGCAATCTGTCCGTGTTCAGGGAAAGCAGAGATAAGTTCATGAATTTTGATACCTCAGTTACTCTCCAAACATGACCATCTGTGTCAGAGAGCTTTTATATCAAGGGAAGCTTTCAATTTAATGATTTGCCATTTCAGGTGGTCACTCTTTAAACACTGATAGGGAGTTGACTTCCTAAAGCCTATTTCTTTTATAAGCCACTGAAGGAAGCTGATGGAAATAATATTGGCTGTGACTTTGAATATCCTGTCTCTATAAACCTATGGAAGTCTCCTTTACAAATATGAAACTCATTTTCATCTTAAAATAAGGCTGTAAATCAAAAATCCCATTTAATGTATATTGAACATCTCTGAGAATGCTTAATAATGTTTAATTGCAGTCACCTTGCTTTAAGAGATGTAATTCAGAAGCTGAAACCTTAACTCACATGGCATTGCCTTACCCTATTATCATCACATAAAACCATGACTTCAGAGCAATCATTGTGGATTAAGGACTCATATGTTCTGCTTGGCTATAGCCCAGGAATGTGGAATCTATCAAGATATCAAGATTTGGGACTTTTTGTACATAGAGGATGGCCTTATGAATTCTTATAAAACATAGGAAGGATAGATTTATATTATATTCGGGGTCAGAGATTGTTGACATTACTTATTGGTCAACATTTGAATTAGAGTTATTGTCACTCCTTCACAGATGTTCACCATTAATTCTCACCAGACGTCCCTGTAAAAAGCATTCCATTTTGATGAAATGCATTTTTTTTAAAAAAAATTATCACACTAGTCATCACATTGTCAGTGTTCTGAGTAATGTACTCATTGAAAGCGTAACTTCAAGGCAGGTAGATTCCTCAAAGGATATGTTTATTGGATAGATCATATTGGCACTGGTGAAAGTCAACTCTGACAGTTCCCATGGTTTTCACATAATTAAAAGAATCAAACTCCTCCCTCCCAAGTGTTACCGGTCACATTGTCCAATGAAGATGGAAGGCAGGCTCTTCACCATTTTCAGTGGCCACCTGTTTCAGTGACCTTGGATCCCACAAGAAAGCATTTTGTTTTGACTGGAGCCTTCCCACCTCTCTTCCCCTTTTCTGGCTTCATGGCAACTATGAGGCAGCACAAGATGGCTTCAGCTGGGTTCGCTTCAGAGTTGACACACATTTGATTGCTCTGCTTTGAGTGAGAGGTTCTGATTCTCTGATGTCTTTCCCTGAAATCCTATGCTTCTCCATCATCCTCTGCAAACTCTTCTTTCCGTAATAAAATGGATGGGTTGTCTACAGGTAGTCATCTACCTACAACGGTTCATGTAGTCAT
Organism: Oxyrhabdium leporinum; assembly: GCA_032468155.1. Lineage (NCBI taxonomy): Eukaryota > Metazoa > Chordata > Lepidosauria > Squamata > Cyclocoridae > Oxyrhabdium > Oxyrhabdium leporinum. Next base: position 159,649 of record JANHFL010001462.1, read on the forward strand.
TGTTCAAATTTACGGCATTGAAAAAAGTGACTTATGACCATTTTTTTCACACTTATGACTGTTACAACATACCCATGGTGACCAAAATTCACACGCTTGGCAAACTGGTTCATATTTATGATGGTTGTCTTGTCCTGGGGTCACATAATCAACTTTTGCAACCTTCTGACAAGCAAAGTCAATGGGGAAGCCAGATTCACTTAACGACAGTGTTACTAACTTAACCTCTGCAGTGATTGACTTAACAACTGTGGCAAAGAAGGCCATAAAATGGGGCAAAACTCACTTAATGAATGTCTCACTTAGCAATGGAAATTTTGGGTCAATTGTGGTCATAAGTGGAAGACTACCTGTAGAAGGGATCTGCAAGATGGTTCTTTCTTCAAGTGGAATACTACCAGAAGCTTATTCAGAATGAAAGCAAGTATGTATGCACTGTATATCTTTGCTAGCATTTGCTGCTGTATACTTCAATTGGGCTGGGGGAAAAAAATAATTGTATAGGAACGGTCTTTGAAACAAGCGCTCAGAGTGTCTTAAATTATGCAATCCTGTACAGACATAGTTGTTGTCAGCAGTCAAAATCAAGCTATGATATCGTTGTTGGCAAAGAAAATAAAAGAACTAGAAAGGAGCCAATCTTAGCTTTTGTTCAGCACAGTTTAACTTGCTGTTTCAGTGCCATTTTTTTTCAAAAACAAACAGCAACAAGAAAAAGGCAAGAGGGGGCAACCAGCACGATTTGAAGAACTTATTAAACTACAAGTCCCAGCATTTTCCCAACTTCCCAACTATTGACTATACTGCTGGGAATTGTAGTTCAAGAAAGGTGAGACAATTGTAGGAAGGATAGATTGTCAACTCCAAATAGATTCCTCTTAGCTGAAAGGATTACAATGCTACTTTCTGGGTGGTTTTATTTCCCCCCCCTTTTAGATTAGAACTTGGATACATGGATTTTATAATATTAGGCTGTTTTTTCTACTTAATATATATATGCGTAATGTGTCCTTCTCTACTATAATTTGTTATTCTGTAGCTGCAAATGTGACTTTGAAGTGTTTAATTGTAACTCATAGTGTTCTGATTTTGCAAATCATTTTTCATGTACCATTAAAAAAGACAAGCAGGGACAAAAAATGGAACTGGATTATCTCTTTGCATTTATGAGTAGTTTTAATCTCTGGGGTAAAAGGAAAAAAATAAATAAATGGAAAGATCTACCTAGGAAATTCCAGGCTTTCTTTCTCACCTGGTCTATTGTTATTTGAATCTCTGTGCTCAGGAGACAAAAGGATTTTTTTCTGGATATTTTAGCTTAGATAGAATTAGGCTTTTCTGTCATCAACACATTTTTCCCTAAATCTAGTTTTTACTTCAAATATAATGAATATCTCTCAGCATTTACTGACAGCTAAACTAATCCCAAATTCTCCACCCAAGGGAATGATACAATGATACCATGAACATGTTATTTTACTATTTTGGTTGGTCATATAGTCAGATGTTGGTCAGATAGCCAGATATTTAGACTGGATTTGGCTTTTTATCCAGATTTTGCTGTTGAGTCATTCACAAAGATCTGGGAAGACAGCTGTTATTGATGGTAATAAAGGTATCATCACAGGATGTAAGCTCTTCTAAGTAAAGCTGCCTGTTGCAATTGACTGATAGTGATTTTGTCAATGCCAGTGGTGTTCAACTGGTGCTCCATATTTTTGCACCTATTGCCACTATCTTTGTGTTCTTTTGCCACATTTGTTCTATTTCTATTTGCAGGTCTTTGTATTTTGTATTTTTTTTCCTTCTCTTCTGATGTCTGGAGGTATTGTCTATAGCACAGGTGTCAAACTCGATTGTGTCACGTGATATATCATGATGCATGGTGACATTTTTTTGCCTTTGCGGAGCTGGGGTGGGCGTGACCTGCATATGATGCATCCGCCCGTGGGCTGCCAGTTTGATACACCTGGTCTATGGAGAGTCTCAGTCATCCAGATGATGATTGTCCCAAAGGTGTTTTTTTAAAAGGCAACTGGACTTTGTTTCTTTTCCTTGAGGAAGACATTTTGCTTCTCATCCAAGAACCTTCTTCAGTCTTCTTAGATGAGAAGCAAAACATCTTCCTCAAGGAAAGAAAAACAAAGTCCGGATGACTTTTGAAAAAAAGCACCTTTGAGATTATCTCGAGGTATTGCTGCTACAGCCGCTATCCAGACATTTTTGTCTTTCTAATCAACAATTGTGAAGTCTGAACAGTGGTGTATCTAATGGCTAGAATTGCCCAGGTGTTAATTGCTTTGATGGTATTTCTTCCACTGAGTTTGGACTTTAAGATCTCCTTTAGTCTCATGATGTATTCTCTTCTAACCTTCTTCTTGACTCAGTTTGATGTTGCCAGTTTGAAAATTGGTGTTATTTGTAGTGATTGTCTACAATATAATATACAAATAACACCTGATATTATTTCCATAGTGTATCTTGCTCCTTCAAGTATTTCTTCTCCTCTGTTTATGTTTTATTCCTGATATTCCTTATCATTGTTTATGTTCAGAAGCATATATTCAACTAAGTGTTCCTACTGAATAGAAATACCAACAGGGCTGTAGCTGAATGAAAGCTAGGCATGATTACTACTACTAATCACTAGGGTGACCCATGAAACAATCCAGATGAATTTCATAGAGTCTTGCAAGTTCAGGTTTTCACTGTCTAAGTATTGCAAGCCAATGGCGTTATGGTAAGAAATTAAATTAACTCGAACCACATTTTACTTTTTAAAAATGTTATCGCTTGCATTTTCCCCCCTCTGAAACAGACACATTCTGAAACTAGGTTAATTAGGAAAGCATGACCGTGAGGAATGAACAGCTTTGCTAGCTTAATTTGCCATCCAATCATTTCATTTGTGGAACTTCTTTTAAACAGCTGTGTTTATCCTCATGAAAACCCTGTGCCCTGCACAGCCACCAGTTTCAGACACCATATTCTGCAGTCTGTGCAAAACAGAATAAATCCTGCTCTCGATTCTTTCTCTCTCTCTCTCTCTCTCTTTCTTTCCCTCCCTCCCTCCTTCCTTCCCTCCCATTTTCTTGGAAGTCAAAGTTCAGAAAAAATGTGACTTAAACAGTGGTAAGCATAAGATAAACTCAAGCAGAAGGCATAAAGATCTTTTTAAAAGATGATTTTAAAAAACTGCAGCAAACAATATTGTTACATTTTTTTAATGTAAGTGCTTGATTAAATCCATGGCACTTGTTTGTTTGCTTCTTCTTCCTTTTTAAAAGAGATGTAAATGTTATCAGTTTTGCAACTTAGTAATCATGAAAAGGCTTCTACTAAAATATCTTTTTTTAACAAAACAATATCTTGAAGAGCGATTATTTTACACACTGCATACAATAATCTTTCCCAGTCTGGAGCCCAGTGAGAGTTGTGGTCTGAAAAGATCTGAAAGACACTTTGGGGAAAAGCTGACTTAAAACAATACAAATGATGATAATGATTTTTCAATTTTCAGAGGAACATCTATTCTTGTGTTTATTTAAGATTGGACTGATTGCATATTAATAGGTTAGAACAGGAGTGTCAAACTCAAGGCCCGCGGGCCAGATCTGGTCCTCAGGGTGCTTACATCTAGCCCACTGGGCTGCCTTGAAAACAACAAAGGACTGGCCCATGGTGCCTCTGCCAATGAAAACAGAGCTCAGAGTCCCACACACTGCCCTCCTGAGCTCTGTTTTCAGCTGCAATGGCTTGCAACCCTCTGCCAGTGAAAATGGAGCTCGGGAGGACCGTGTGTAGCCCTCCCGAGCTCACTTTTCACTGGAAGAGCACACAGGCTACCACAGGCGCCCCCCGAATCGAGTGACATTAAGCTGACCACACCCACCCTGGCCACTCTCACCCCCCCCAAGGTTAAACACAACCCTGATTTGGCCCTCAATGAAATCGAGTTTGACACCCCTGGGTTAGAACATGCACAGAGCTTTTTGCTCATTGTAAGAGCTCCATAGTTTTTGTGTTTCACATTCAGAAGTTTTAAATAGACAAACCATGCATACTTGAGAATAGTTTCTCACCAATAGGTCTCTTTCCCACCCCTTTTTAAAGAAATTTGCTCTTTTTTATTTCCGAATGCTTTTGTTTTAGGGGAGAGTTAAGGACTGGTCTTATGAACATATTTTAAATCCTTTGTTATTGAAGCTGATGGTGTACTACTGTGTTCTACTGTCTTCTTTCACCTATTAAATATTATCAAACTGCAACATGATTTCAGCATGAGATGATTTATTGTACTTTATTAAATTTAACATTTCTACTTTCAACGTCAACATTTAGGAATAGAGAAATCTTTAAAACAAATACAGCTTTTGAGTTTTCTTAATTTAAAATTTTATTGCACATGCCTTACAATTAAACATTTTTTTCAATTACCTTTCTTCTACAATAGTCTGGGAAGATGAGAAAATATAAATAATGTGAATAGAGCATCCAGCTTGAGTAAATTAAGTTTATTATGGGTCAGAAAATATCTTGACCAGAGGTGCACCAAAATACTGTTAATCCCATTTGTATACCTAGTAAGCTAATATTCTATAATGTCATTAAAGAAAGACTCATTTAAAAAATAATAATTGTTTCTCATTATTTTATATAACATTTCAGATTTTTGTATTCAGATTATTATCTTTAATCCTGCCTTCCTTCTTTATACCCTTTATTATTTTTATAAATACCTCAAGGCAGCAAACATATTCAACACACCTTCCTCCTCCTATTTTCCCCACAGCAACAACCCTATGAGGTGGTTTGCGGTGAGTGACTGGCCCAAAGATACCCAGCTGGTTTTCATGGCTAAGGTGGGACTTGAATTCATGGTGTCTAGGTCTGCATTATTACATGGTCTACATTAGCAGATATTCTATATTCCCTGGGAAACCATTTGCAATGCAAACTTCTCTGATACTGTTTTTTACTTATTTTTTTTCCTGAAGTTTTTCTTTTTTTAAAAAAATTAATAATCTCATTGCACTTGAGAAGAAATCAGTGTATCTATTTTGCTACAACTTCAAAAGTATGCATTACTTTTTACACAAATCCCTCACAGATCCTTTTTCTTCTGTGTTGTAGTTTTGACCTGGAAAAAGATAAATTCCATTGGATTCCCTTGAAGATATATATCCATGTTGTAGCAGAGCTTGTTCAGCATACCTAGCACATCAGCTTCTATAGAATTTTTTTTATCATCCCTAATTTGATTTTGAGATAACTTAAACCTCTATTGATCTTAAGGAAAGAAATAGTATGTTAGATTCTTCTCAGGTAATAAAGAACTGCTCTTCTTTATTGTATAAAGAAGGGATGAAAATTAAATGGTTAGAGATCTAACATATTGTTTTTATTGTAGCCAAGGAAATCTGAATTTATGTACAGGACAAAGGTGGACTATGAAAGAAAAAAGTATGGAAGAGAAGGTTTGGGATTTTGATATATGGCAAGTAACAGATAAGGGTTTCTCATAATTAATTGTTTTTTTCCCCCAAAATCAGCTCCCAACATATTAAGTTTAGATGGAGAATCTTTCAAACAATAGTACTAGTACTAGTAATAGGCCAGGAAAAACTGTAATTTATTAAAGTGTCTTCATTAGAAAACTTCATTTAAGGATATATAACAAGCTAGGAATAAATGTATGGATAATTATATATATACATATATATATAATTGTGTGTGTGTGTGTATGCACACGCATACACATAATATATACACAATATAATTTACAATATATAAACAACATATAGGGAAAAAAATCAACAATTTTTGCAGAAATGTGGCCTTCAAATTTAATCCTCAAAGGAGTTTTCTACTTCTTCTGCATGCCATGGTCTACTGACCACAAGGGGATTTGGGGGTATAAATAGAAAGTTAAGATTTTTGCCTTCTCTTGGTCATTATTTTGTGTGCTCTTTGTCTGCAATTGACATTCTCATGCCACTAACTTCTTTTTCTTTTTGCAGGCACATATATGTATACATCGATACAAAGGGAACACTTTCTTCTGACTCTTTGGGTACATTACAGTTATAGAGCTGTTAAGTCTTCCCTATCTCTATATTACATTTCATTTTGTTCTATTTCCTGTAATAAAGTGTATGATGCTAATCATTCCCCAAGAAATTCCCACTTTCATGTTTAGGAATGCTCATGTATACCTACATTTTTTTTTTCTCCTGGGCTTTGGTGGACCCAGAACTAAAATAAAAATGCAGGGAAGTTTCATAAGGGAGAGAGAAAGAGTATATCTCTTGTTAAAGCAAAAGGAATATAACACCTATAAAAGATAAAGAGGACCATTGATTTGAAAGAGAGGTAAAAGAGGTAAAATGTTAACATTGAGCAGCCCTCTCTCAATAGAGGGGGAAGGATAAGACACTAACTGGCCCCATTTTACAATACAGTCTTTTGGGCTGTTCCAAGAAAATTCCACCCTCTTTGGCATTCTGATATAGGTGACCCTCAGGGCACAGATAAACCTCCAAGTGGCCTCAAGAACTCTAAAGGAGAGTACTAAAGCCCAGATGACTGCAAAGAAATACGATCCTTCCAACACACACACACACACACACACACACACACACACACACACACACACACACACAATCCTGTCAGAACTAATTCTTCTATTGTCCCTGACATCCTGCCAGAATTGATGAAGCTTCTTGGATGAGAAGCAAAATGTGTTCTTCTTTCTCAAGGAAAAAGACAGCCTTTGGGAAAAGGACCTTTGAGGCAAAACTATCATGTAGGAGGGCCTTTATTTTAGTGGCTAGGTAGGTATGGAGTCTGGGATAAAAATAAAATTGCAGTTTTGAAATTGGAAGTGAAAACAAAAGTGGAGAAAATATAAAACTCGGGAAGGTATTTTTGACTTTTCTGTAAACCCTTTCTAACATACTTATTGGCTGAAAAAAAGTAGCTGTTGTACCTCAAGGGAGATAATAAATAATCCTCAGATTAGTATTGGTCTTAATAACCTTAATTCTTATTCAGGTCAAGCCATGCAATCTGTATGTTTGTATTTTTTGATTAATGGAGGTATTTACCATTAAATTGGCTCTCTTCCAACATTTAAAGGCACTGAGTTTGAACAGATGTCCTTTAACAGACACTGATCATGAATGGATATATAATTTTAGGATTACTTTGCAACTTGTTTTTTTTTTAAAACAAACAAACAAACAAATATATGGTGGCTGCTAAATTCATTAGAGTTCAGACATTGTTTTGATTCAGACTGCTAACATTAATTGGTAGTCTGAATATGCTTCCAATCTTTCTTTTAAAAGAAAGCAGTTCATAGCTTTTCTAACTGCTAAGTTGAATTTAGACATATAAGCTATATCTTTTGCTCAAAAATGTTTCTTGCTGAACTTATGAGCTGCTTCATTTTCTATTATAAACTAGAATCATCAGTTGAGATTAAAGCCAACTACAAGAAAGTAATATTAATTCTGTGGCAAAGAATGATATATAAAATGACATGTATATCCATATTAATTATTATGGGGCCAAATTGTTATTCCATCTATGCCTCACAATGACCTTTCCAACCTGAAGATATACTGAGCTGCAATATTGCAAACTAATGTTTTCTTCGAAAGAAATTTTGCTATGATGAATTGTATACTTCAGCCTGTTGGCTGAACTTGTGAACCTTTTTCAACTCAGGAAGAATAGTTTCCTTACTCTGGTTTTTATACAGTACATTTAAAATAAATAATTATATCCTGTTTATAATTCCAGAAGAACACAATGCAAAACCTGGGATTTGCCCAATTTCATATTGTACTTACAATATCAAAAATATCTGGATAATTGTGATTCAATAAAAAATATTACTCAAAAAAAAATCTGCAATATTTTTATTTTGCTTATGGTACCCGAATACAATAAAACCTGGAAGTTAATTGCTCAGTTGTGTAAATAAAGTATACCTTGTAGCAAAGTAGAGTTTCAATCCTTCTAATCCAGGGATGTCAAACTCATATCATCATGGCAGCGTCATGTGACGTTTGGGACTTTTTCCTCCTTCACTAAACTGGGCATGGGCGTGGCCAGCACGTGACACATCCAGCCCGTGGGCCAGGATTTTGACAGCCCTGCTCTAATCTTACATAAGTGACCATCAGCAATAGGTTTGAAGCTCAATCTGGCTTGAGTTGTTAACTCAACCTGGAGATGCCAAGGCCTAATCATAACATTGGTAAAGAAAGCATATTTGGGAGGCAGACCTTCCAAATTGAGAGGTAGAGTTGGTATAACAATTTTCACACAAATAATGTTCCAAAGTACTGTAGCAGCATTCTCTGGATAGAGAAGTCACCAGCTTCCTGATTTTGTTCTTGACATTGTCATTTTTTTAAAAAAAAGCAAAAAATGAGAAAGGGCAGGACAATTGTATTTTCCAACTTGCAAGTTTGATGTCAGCCTTACCAAGTAGAGAAGTCAAAAAACACAACTAGGTAAACCAATTCTACTTTTTTGTAAACCTACATCAACAGAATGTTGCCAGTATGAAAGTGCAATTCTCCAGACATTTCTTTTATTGCCTGAAAAACTAAGGGTTTTTCCTTCTCAGCATCTTGCCATCTCCACTATTTAGCTACAGGCTACACTTTCTCCTATCTGACTTTTCCTTAAACAGCATCTCTACACCTTGCCTCCCGAGACTCATTTTCAGCCCTCTCTAATCTGGCTCCCTTTAAATGCAGTATGTCACAGATGTGAGTACACCCCCTCACATTTTGTAACTATTTAAGTATATCTTTTCATGTGATAACACTGAAGAAATGACACTTGGCTACAATGTAAAGTAATGAGTATACAGCTTGTATAACAGTGTAAATGTGCTGTC
>JANHFL010001462.1:197861-210290 GCA_032468155.1 Oxyrhabdium leporinum
CAGCATTGTAGTTCTCCTCTGTGGGCCAGCTGGGAGCGTGGGGGTGGGTGGGGAGACAGGGCAGATGCCTCCTGCAGCATACTGCCAGCCAAAACGGGGTATGGGGGGGCTGGACAGTCTCCTGCAGCACTTTGCTGGCCAAAATGGGGAATGTGGGTGCCCCCCACATCCTGTTTTGGCTGCCAGAGGTACCGTGGACCAGTCCTTTGCTACTTCCGGGCCAGTACTGCGGGCCAGATTTAAGCACCCTGCGGGCTGCCTCTGGTTTAGACTGAATTTGTCATTTTTGTTCAACAATCATCCTTCTCAAGGACCTGGGATAGGCAGATGTTATTTGATGCTACTAAAGCTATGGTAAACTATTCCAACTAAACCTGTCTTTTGAAATTGACTAATGCTGATGATGATCAAGTAACGGTAGGAATTGCACTCAAGTGTCTCTTAGCAACAGTACTATCCTTGTTGTTGTTGTTTTTGTCACAATCATGCTACCTGTTTTTGCAGATCTTTGTATTTTGTGATTTTCTCCAGTTCTTTCTCTTCTATTCTGTTGTCTCTCAGTACTGCAATGTCTACCATCTAGACCAAGGGTGTCAATCTCAAGGCCCACAGGTCGAATCTGGCCCGCTGGGTGCTTAAATCTGGCCCACAGGGCTGCCCTGGAAATAGCAAAGGACTGCCCCGCGGTGCCTCTGGCAGCCAAAATGGGGCACAGAGGGCTGCATGTACCCCACCATGGCACATTTTTTGCCTGGACAGCCTCCTGCAGGCAGCCATCCAGGCAGAGAAAGGGCTGTGGGAAGCCCCGCTTCCCCCCCCCCCATGCCCAACTTAGACCAGCAGGGTGCTACAGGAGGCCATTCAGGCTGAAAATAGGATGTCGGGGTCCACACTCCCCGGTGCCCCATTTTGGCCAGCAGGATGCAGGAGGCGTCCATCCCATCTCCCCCTCCCCCCCCCCAGGCTGGCCCATGGAGGAGAAGTAGAATGCTGATCCAGCCCTCAAAGATATCCAGTTTGACACCCCTGGTCTAGACTTTTTTGTCTTTTTTGTCAACAGTTTTTAAGTTTGGGGTGTTATGGGGTAGGTGCTTCTCTGCTTTAATTCTAAAGTCCCAGAGCATTTAGCTTCTTCATTTTCTATTGCTTTGGTTATTTTGTGGTCCCATCAGTTCTTGTTGCAGGTAAGTGATATTTCTTGAAGGTATCCCAATGCACTATTATTACTTTCTTATGCATTTTTGTAGTCAATCTGTGCGATCTTCTTGCAGCAGCTAACTACGGTATGTGGTCCATTGTTTGAGATGATTCAATTTATAATTCCATTTGTGTAGCTAATCACTGGAATTGTCCAGATGGTAATTTTCTTGATGGTATTTCCTCCACTGAGTTTGGACTTTAAAATTCTCTTCATTCTCATGATGTATTCACTTCTATTCACATTGGTGACCATATGTTAAATCTCAGAGGAAATATGGTATCATGTGATCTGTACATAGAGATAAATTGTTTGCTGTGTTTAGATCAATTTAAGACTGGGTACAATACCACCAAAGTCTTTTGAAGAAGCAATCCCTTCATCTAATCTTATTAGAGAATTATTATCTATGTCCCAGCCACTAGGAGAGGTCATTTAGTCTTTGGAGGTGTGTGTGAATTATACTGATTATATTCAATTTTATGCTACGGAAGTCCTAACTCTCAGTGGCTTTGAGACCTTGATAACTAAGACATAGCTCAACAAGCTGGATATAGTGTTTTTCCAAAACGTGACTGTTCCATGGCTATTCCATTCCTACTCAAAATGTAGTTGCTTTTCCATTAAAGTAACTGTTCCACAACTTGAAGAGCCCTTGGGACTCATGACTCTGGCTGGAACAGCAGTTGGAACTATGGTTAGAAAAAACTTAGAGTTGGTGGACCAGCTATAGATCTATTTGGATCAGGAGGACTCAGCTACATCATTCATGCTTTTATTACTACTTGGGTTAGATTATTATGATATGTTCTATATGAGGATGCCTTTGAAGATTTGGAAGCTACAGTTAGTGCAAAATGCATAGCCATGTTGTTAATGGCGAAAGCTGTTATATAAATGTTACACCTGCTCTCCAGTTCCTGCATTGGTAGTTAAGTGGCTTTCAAGTCTAGTTTGAAGTTCTGGTTGCGATCTCTAAATCTCTATGAAACTTAACTCTAAGATAGTTTAAGAATATTCTTCTCCAGCTGAATCTGCTTGGACCATGTTTCTATGAAGAAAAAGGATACTTATGATTCTATCTCTATATGTACACATGAGCCTGTAGTCAATCCTCTTCTGTTGTGACCTTCATATTATGAAATATTTGTCCTAAGGATGTGTTGGACATCTTATTAGCCTTAGACCAGCTGAATAAACTTGTTTTTATCTGACTGGGAAATTGGGGGGAGTGGGGTGATTTCAGTTGTTGAGTGTGTAAGCGTACATTTGTATTTGTGTTTGCTTGTTTGTTTTGATGTTCTATGTAAACTGTCAGGAGTGAGGTTTCAATGTACAGTATCAACACCCTTGCAATGAAACAAAACGTGTATTTTATAGAGAAAATGTGTCAAGGTATTACAGATTTTATGTCTTTCTTATTGATGGGGGACAAGACAAAACACATGCAAAATTGACATGTAACAGATTCATTTGCCAATTTCTAGAAACTGGCTTGCCTTAATGCTTCCTAACCTATGAACACATTGCAGAACAGATAAATGATGCAAAGATCATTCTTCCATCAAATGAAAGGCTATGAAGAATGATGACGAAGAGACCACAAGAGAGGATTGAACCAACATACTCATGTCTGGTTCTCTACCTTACCTAAGTTTAGGTAGTTGGGAAGATGGAGAATAACTAACTACCTCATCTTTACAGTCCTCAACTTATGAACATAATTGACCCCCAAATTGCTAAGTGACAGTTGTTAAGCAAGTTTTGCCCCATTTTAGACCTTTCTTGTCACAGCTGTTAAGTAGTTAAGTTAGTAACACAATTGTTCAGTGAACTTGGTTTCTCCATTTGCTTGTCAGAAGGTCACAAATGGTGGGGTGGCCCTGGGACACTGAACCAGTTGCCAAGTGTCCAAATTTTGATCACATGACCACAGGATGCTGCAATGGTCATGAGCGTGAAAAAGAATCATAAGTCACTTTTTTCAGTGCCATTGTGAATAGTCACCAAATGAATGGCTGTAAGTTGACAGTTACCTGTATTTCTACATCTTCCTGAGATCTTGGAAAGGAATGATCAAAGTACTCATTGCTATCAAGCCTGTAATTTGAATAGGAAAAAAAAAAAGAATGCCAGCTTTTCCTCCACCACTTCACAAACGGATTGTTCCAACATGGATATAGCGCTATCTCCTCATAAAATGGATTCCTCTGCTTTGTTCTGCCCATGCAAAACGTATGTGTACCCACCAGCATTGCACCCTATATCATAACTACGTCTCATCCAGTTTGTCCTTAGGATTTTCTTTTCTAATGAGCCCATCAACCATCAGATCCAAGCATTAAGGGCTTTTATTATCCTTGCTACATTTTCTTTTATTTTAACAACTTCTTATATCATGCTTAATGCAAAAGTCATGCAATATTGAGCAGTAACTGCTGTTAATTTCCTGCTATATATCATTTGCACTTTCATTGAAAGGAGAGAGTAATTAACACGCCGTAATTATCATACTGATTGTCTTCTTTAGCTTATGAGAATAAAGTCATTGAAACCTTCACTGAACTTACAATAGTACATTTTATTGTTTTCCCTAATAGTACCCAGAGATATTCCCAAGCTTACATTTTTGCTGAAAACTGGTGTGATCTAGCACTAACAGGTTCCCTAAATGATTCAATTTGGAACAGAGTAATGTAAGATTTTATAGTGTCTATAAAAAAAAAAGAGGGGTTGTGTTTTTTTTTTCATCAGTACAATGCTATCTTTTTTGGTAAACAGAACTGCAGTTGTACTATTATCCCAAAGCAAATAACATTTGGTTGTATTTCACTCTGATAGTTTTTCGTTTTCCGTTTCCTGAAAGTACAAGTGAGAAAACACATTGAGCTGTGAATATGCTGAAACGAAATAATTATCTTTTTTTTTTATTTCAAAGAATGTTTTTAGGGAATAAATATTCTATAGAGAAGAACTGCTTTCTGTAACTGAAAAGTTTTAACTAATCAAAACATTAGGATATCACTGCATTGCAGGCATATATATAACGTATATAGCAACAAAATACCCATGAAAATATGTCACTGTAATGAGCTATTCTGCAATAAAGTTTGAGATTTCCAAGGACTGGAGGAAAGGTTACCCAAAAGTTAATGACAGCTATCTGCATGATTGATCATTTTACATTTGAAATGTATAGTAAGCACTTGTTTAAATCAAAAAGAAAAGAAGACCAAAGGGGAAATGTATTTCAACACTCAAAAGCATTAGTTACATATGCAAAAGTGTATTTTTCACAGGCTTAGGCAAAACCAGAGCAATTAATTAACAGACTTTAAAAAATATATATATACAGATATCTGATTCATGCTTAATGAATCTTGCAAGCTATTAATTGAATCTTGGATAACAAAATTATCAATAACAATTTTATAAAATAGATAAATAGTTCTCTGACTGAATCTTTGCATGTAAGAGGATGATTTTATTTTTAATGAAGGGTCCTAAACAACAGAATATTTGTTTTAAAATATAAATAATTTCAATTCTAATCCTTTCTTCTATTTCTCAAGAAATTATCCATTGAAAAATATAGTTTAATCTTGGAGGAAAGCTTAACTAAAAACCACTAGAAGTGCATTTATAGTCTTAGATTAATCATTATTTTAGAAAGATTATGTCTTATTGACTTCCACAGGAAGGGGGGAAAAAGGATATTTTTCCATGACATCCCTAACATATTAAGTATGATCTTGCCAAGTAATTGTACAATATTAAAATCTTGAGAGAAATTAAGCATATATATCACCTTCCTCAGGAAAAGCCCAATTGACAATGAATTATCTAATGGTGCAGATTACAAGATATACATTTTTATGCAGGAATTTAGAAGAATCAAGCTGGCATTGGGTTCAACATAAAGAATCAAAGAAACCTCAGACCTTCTAACAATGGCATAATAAATAAGTCCCAATTTTTGGAAGATAGTACATAATGGTTATATTTGCACAACATGGCATGGGGCTGGGATATTTGAGAGACCGCCTCGCCCCAATTACATCTATCTGTCCTGTTAGTTCAGCAGATAGATATTGTAGGTCTTGTCTACAAAAAAGGTGTCATCTAGTGAAACCCAGGAGGAGAGTGGTTTTGGCCAGTGTCTGTCTTTTAAAATATCATTCTCCCTGAGGTGAGATTGGCCCCAATCTTGTGGTCTTCTGAAAAAAATTGAAGACATGGTTTTTATCTAGCCCGGGGATCCATTGATGTTGCTGGAGATCCTATTAAATACTTATATGTCAAGGAAATGTATGATGCTTTCCTGCAGGTTATGTTCTTGTGGTTTAATAGTTTTATTATTTAATGATTTGGAGAGGGTTGTGGATTGGTTTGGTATTGCTTTTTTTGGTTTTTAATTGTGTAAGCCCCACAGTCATTCTCCCACAGTCTGAGAAAGAACAAAAAAATGAAAGAAAAAAATTGATGATATGATGATATGATGAAAACAAGGGAGAGATGGAAACTGGACTTTCTACCCTAAGAAAAAGGCCAAGCAACCTGTTGTAAAGGGCAAAATATGCCCCCAAAAGTTTAAACATTGATTTTATATGTAGGACGTGCTCTTGAAACTGACAGCCTTGTATTTATTTTGTTTCAACTTTATAACATTTTTTCAAGAAAGATTACTTACCAGAATTTTTTAGATTCTTGTGAGTTTGCCTGACTAATTTCTAATCCTGTATACTAGTTAACGTCACCATAGATAGAGTGAGTGAAGGTTCCTACCCTATTTCTTTTCTTCTCAATGACCATGACATATGGGATGAAAACAAGGGTGGGCTTCAAAGATTTTAGCAACCGGTTCTCTGCCTGGTTGCTGGGTGGGTGTGACCATGTGAGCATGGCCTAGTCAGCCTCCTGCACCATGGTGTGGGGGGTTCACCCTCCCCAGGCTCTGGAGGCTTTCCTCGAGCCTCCAGGAGAAAACGGCCTCCTTGGGCTCAGGAAGCCCTCTGGAGGCTGGAAATGGACCTGTTTCTGGCCTTCCAGAGCGTCCAAGAGGCCCGTTTTTCACCCTCCACGAGCCTCCTTGTGGGCCCTGTACTTACGTGGGATCCAAAACGGGCTGTGTGGGAACTCCTGGGAGGGGGGAGGGAGGGCTGGGCCAGACAAGGGTGGGATTTACTGGTTCGCCGAACCAGGTATAAAATTAGATACTGGTTTGCCCAAACCAGGGTGAACCCGTAGCAGCCCACTCCTGGATGAAAACATAAAATAAACAAAAAGAAAAAAAAATCCACATTTCTACAGTGGCTCCATTTGTGTGAGACTTTGCATCTGTTCCTTGCAATCAGATAAGTGACTTAATTTTCTATTAACTCTCTCATCCAAGTATAAATAGAAACAAGTAATTAAGAAATTAGATGAGACGGAAAACGTTCTGGACCAACTGGGTTCACACAACATAGTAGAACCTGTCCCTTTGAGCCCAATGTCAGTCAAATCTATTCTCATAATCTACTTAACCCTTTCAACCATTAATCCAGCCAAATCTCCTTGAAGATGGTTCTTGATAGCCTTAATTCATGTTAGTTGAATCAGAGATCTTCACTGAGGGATTCCAGAGCCATACCCATTTTCTTCCAGAAGGTATGATATTTCATGGACTTTGCATCTGGAAAATACAGACATGTTTTCATAACATTACAACCTTTATTTATATGTGAGAAGCATTGACCATGAATAGATAAGATGGTGACCAGAGCAGAGCAGACCAGAATAGAATAGAATATTCTTAGCACTTTTATAAATCCACCATGAATAATAGACAGGACCCTCAAATTAGAATAGAATAGAATAGAATAGAATAGAATAGAATAGAATAGAATAGAATAGAATAGAATAGAATAACTAAAATACTAATAATAAAAGTAGAATAGGATGGTACTCTAAACTCTATTCTGTCTCTCTCTCTCATGCGTGCATATGCGCACACACACACACACCCCTAACTTTAATTTGCACTGGTTCCCTTTCTTCCTGCCACTCCCATTTCCCCACCCCTGACCAACTATTGCTGATCCCAGCCAGCATTTTTCCCTACCCCAGCATAGCTAGAGGAAATAGAAGACAACACTGAAAAGACCCCAACCTCTTCTCTCAGTATTTTCATTCTCTGGTTTGTCATCCCCACACAACCCAATAAAAGGACTATGTACTCCTTGGAAGGAAAACTAACCTTTTAATGAAAGAGAGCAACAGAAAAATGCCCAAACCCTGAAGGACTCATCTGTGTTATTCATCACAGTTTTCAGATGTTCCTGATTAAAAGAGACAGAATTTAGAAAGATCAGAGACCATAATACAAAAGCAGAGCAAATGTGTCAAGATTCCTTTCCCTAAAGCCCCTCAGCTGAAGATTTTTTGGGGAAATAAAGATAGAACTGCCACTCATTTTCTGTATCCCCTTTTCTCTCTTTGATATTACCAACCGTTGTTCAAGAGTGGCAGTTTTGATTAGGTGGACCTTTCCAGAGCTCCAGCATGGAGCTTCTAATGATGATCTCTCCTAAAGGGGGATGGTCTCTTTATATGTAGTCTCACTTCAGAATGGGACAACTTGCCATGGCCAACTCACTGCAGAACAACTCACCACGACCAACGTGGTAGTGTAAACTGGAATAGACATGGCAACAAGTCAGCCAATGGGGACTGTTTGGATTAGACATGATAGCAGGTCAGCCAATGGGGACTGGTTGGAAACTGAAACATAGTATTTGTTTGTATGGGGCCATAAGAGACAGTTTGGAGTCTGGGTATAGCTTTGACTTGCTGAACTGTATATAAAGAGTTGGTTAGGCCTCTGTGGCCTAGGCCTCTGTATCTCTCTACTCTGTAATTACTTGCTTCTGTGAATATTGCTTCAGTGTTCCTGATTTTGTATGCTGACTTCTGCTGTATGGTATTGCATATAAATAAGTTTTCTTATGTGGATGAATCCAACAGAATTATTTAGTTGTGTGCTGATTGGATGTACTGCAAATAGTCTGATACAACTCATGATGGGACAACTTGCTGCAGGAGAATTTAACAATTATATTTAATTATTTAGAATAAATTAAAATATTTTAATTTTGCCATTCACATTTCATTCTGTTCCTCCTTTTGCATTCTTTGTTTAATTATTCTATTCCACTATTTATGTGATATTAATGTAATACTTGTCCTGCAGGGAGTTGTCCTGTGGTGAGTTGGCTGTGGTGAGCTGGCCATGGCAAGTTGGCCATGGCAAGTTGGCCATGGCAAGTTGGTAGTTGCAAATTAACTGTAGTGAGTTGGCCGTGATGAGCTGGCCATGGAGAATTGTCATAGACCCGTCTCACTTGGACTACTGCAGCATACCACACAGTGGGCTGTCAAAAGCTACAGTTGATCCTGAATGTTGTATCTTTGAGTAGGTGCATCTTGAGTTGCCCATACCTGATACTTGGAGAACTATACTGGTGGCAGAACTATACTGGTGGATTTAAGATGCAAGTCAAAATTTCAGCTTCATCCTTAAAGCCTTTCATGGTTCAGGACCTACCAATTTGCAAGCCCATCTATTCCCAATAGAGTATATCTATCCAATAAGACCACATATAATAGGTTCCTTTCATGCACCCTTGCTCAGGTAGTGTCATCTATAGAGTTCACAGAAGGAAGCCTTTTCCATTGCTGCTCCTTTTATTCCCCCAATAAAAATGATTCTTACTTTATTAATTTTCAAAAAGGGGTTCAAAACTAACTATTACAGCAGGCTTTGAGAACTGGGTTGCTTCCTATGGAATTTGACTTTGGATAAATTAATAATGCTCCTTCGGTTTGTTCATATTGATGTATATTAATATGATTTAGTTTTATTTTATCCACTTATGTTTTTAGTCTGATTTGGGTATTTGGTTTTAGATTAGATTAATAGAGTTGGAAGGGACCTTGTAGGTCATCTAGTCCAAAAGCCTGCCCAAGCAGGAAACCCTACAGCATTTCTGACAAATGGCAGTCCAGTCTCTTCTTGAAAGTCTGAAGTGATGAAGCTCCCACAATGTCCGAAGGAAAGCGGTTCCACTGCTTGATTGTTCTCACCGTCAGAAAATTTCTCCTTATTTCCAGGTTAAATCTCTCCTTGTTCAGTTTCCATCCATTATTCCTTGTCTGGGCTAAAGGGGCTTTAGAAAATAGCTTGACCCCTTCCTTTCTGTGGCAGCCCCTCAGATATTGGAAGACTGCTATCTCCCCTGGTCCTTCTCTTCACTAGGCCTATATCTCTGGGCAAGGTTCTAATGCTGGGGAAGGTGAAAGGAAAGAGAAGAGAAGAAGAAACAGGCCCATTTACAGCCTTCCAGAGCCTCTGGGAGGCCTGTGTTTCACCCTCCCCGAGCCTCCGCATGGACCCTGTACTTTCCTGGGATCCAAACAGGCCGCATGGGGACTCCTGGGAGGGGAGGGGTCAGCCAGGAGTAGGATTTGGCAGTTCGCTGAACTCCGCGTAATCTTTGCTATGGGTTCACCTGAACCCGTGTAAATCCATATTAACTGACCCCTGCTTCCTACCCATCCATTCAGAATTACCCCATTGATTTTGCAAGATTAGGTAGAAAATTTAGCTAGAAAGAATTAAAAACTTATAATACCTCCAAACTCCAACAATCACCATAAGAGGCCATAAATAAAGGAGTGTTCTTATGAAGGTAGTAGTCTTTATTTTAGGTGTAAAAAAAAACCCTGATCAAAAGACAATTGTTGACTGAGCAAAGCACTAGCATAAGCATCCGTAACTTATTTCATACAAGTTTTTTCCATGTTTCATTATTATTACCATTATTACTATTATTGCTATTATTGCTGTCATTGCTATTATTATTATTATTATTATTATTATTATTATTATTATTATTATTATTATTATTATTATTATTATTATTATTATTATAAATGAAAGAAATGTGTATAGGAGAAGATATTTTCCCTTCTTCCTTTCCCCTCTTTCCAGTTCTTTATATCTCAATTCTAATTATGGTTCCAGTAAATACAAACCCGTATCTAATTGTTACTGAGAAGTGTTGACACAGCCAATTTTGTAAAACCTGACCAACTTCTAGCCTGAAACAGCTGAAAACATTTCAAAATTGCCTCTGTAGGAAATTGTCCAAGTATACCAAATGTCCACATTTTAGAATGACCCTTTACTAGTAATGTTCAATTCACTCAGGACTCATTAGAGAGCATTCTTTCTGAAGTCTTGGATAAAAAAGAGGACGTAGAGAATAGAAGCTTAAATCAAATTTGAAAGGGAAAGAACTGAAATGGTGCATTAGTGTAAATGGGAAATGATAGGCCAATTTCTAACAGAAATTTGGATGAAGGTTTATTTTACGTTTTGCTTTGGGAACTGATATTTTTTTTTCCATTTGGCCAAGACTCCAGAATGGAAAAGATAATGCAACCTTGATTTTAAAAAAGGATCAATTTAAAATATAATCCATTACCAAATACACTATAAGTCTAATAAGAACTGTTTAATCTTCTTTTCCTCATCATCCAATCCGTCTTTTTGTTTACATAATGATATGCACACTCCTAGAATTAAGTAGAATTCGACTGGCCACTAGAATTTTGCCGATATTTTTTTTTATTAAAATGAAAAGAACTTTTGAACAATTCCTGCTTTGTAGAAAGCTTTAGAGGATATTAAAAGAAGTCACTCAGCCCACTTTTGAAACACATCATTAAATCTTGAGCCCAGGGAGTAATGTGATTGGTGTTTCCATTGTACTGACGACTATTCTTAGAACACCAAGAAATTCTTGGTTGCCCCGTCTTTTCAAAACCAGACAGTAATTGCTTTTTGCGGCATGCAAGGTTTAGTAAATCCATAGTTCATCACACAATAATAATTTCTAAACTTTGGGGATAGAGTTCAAAAGTAAATTCCTATTTTCAAACTGTACTGACTTTTGTAAAGCCACATTAACAAACTGTATGGAGTCTACACCAAAATGGAACAATTGGGAATGACCATTTCATACGAGTGTTTTTTCATCTGTTTTATACACCGTGAGGTTGATACACAACCCTTTTTAAACATCTTCTGAACTGTGCAGTAGAAATGAAATATTTTTTTAAAAATTAATCTTAGTATCATTAGAAACCTTGCACTATATATTTCTTAATAAGGAATGTTCCAACTCATAATTACAGAACGGTTACAGAAAAACTAATAGTTACTTTAATAGTATCTCTTCACTGTTTCTTTTAAACAGTAATATAGACTTTAAAACATTCAAAATGCATTCTGCTACTAAACATAATAGGGGAATTTTAGATGCTTCTAATGAATCTAGATTAATCTGTAAATTTAGAAGGTATTTTATTTAATATACTGCCATTTCACAATTTTGGGAAATCCACTCATATAAATTTAAAAAAAAATAAAAACTTGATTGCAATATTCACAATCCACAACATTAATACATCTGTTGGTTCATCATTCTTCCCTGACAAACACAAAAAAGCTTTACCTACAATTTCAAAGTGGGATTATCCCAGAGGGTAAATCTGTAATGGAAATGATAAAAAGTTATATTTCTTCCCAACAACTTCCAAACATTCCTTATATTATTTTCTGTATTGTAGAAAATGCTATAAACTATTGATGAATAGTTCAGTGACTGAACCAGTGACCTCCCTTACTTATGCTGCATGTTAAAAGGGGCAGAGTCTCAAGCTCAATGCAGGTTAATTTATTTTGATTTTACCTCCCTAGAGAAACTCCTGACTGTGACACTTGTAGAGCTTCCCCTTTGCAGAAACCACACGTTTTCATACCTTTCCAGCTTCTGGGTCTTCAGACTTTTTGATTTGCAAGGTGATAGATTGTCTTTTCCACTTTTCCATAGTACAAATCACTCCCCTCACCGCCTCGCCCCCACCCCCCCCGGTTTTCTGATTAGAGATTAGACAAATGCATACAGCAGGAAGTAAAAATGCTTGGAAGGATGTACACCTTTGCACCCCATTTTATTTTATTTCTGTTGGAGGTAACATGGGGGTGAGGAAATTCTTGTTACTGTTGGACCTATGGAAGTTTTGGCAGTGTATACTGATTATATTTTCTGGCTGTGAATTTAGCAGACTTGAATAATCTCTCTCTCTCTCTCTCTCTCTCTCTCTCTCTCTCTCTCTCTCTCTCT
>JANHFL010001464.1:34159-49057 GCA_032468155.1 Oxyrhabdium leporinum
CTCTCTCTCTCTCTCTCTCTCTCTCTCTCTCTCTCTCTCTCTCTCTCTCTCTCTCTCTCTCTCTCTCTCTCAACAGAAGAGTCTTGTTTCCATTGCTCTTCTATCTATTTACTGTCACATAGAAGAGGTTTTTCAAATCTTGAAGGCACATTTCGATCTAATATCCCAGAGGATAAAGGATTCTTAGTAACCAACTGTGACCAATTTGCTAGACAACTTGTAGCTAGAATTGTTCATATTCATTCCAATTTGATTTCTGTCCATCTCAGGGGATTATTTTAGGGGTATTCTTATCTGGTTTTGATGAATATTGTTTTCTTTTTCCTGTTGAGATTATCAGGGTACAATTGCGACTTTGGCAATTTGAGACCACTATATGTTTGTTAAATTCTTGTCTGATGTGCTTTGTAGAATCAACTCTATTTACTACTTTATTGATTACTTTTTTTAAAGAAAAGTGGTCAATACTTTACTGGAGAGAGCGAGAGACAGAGATCTTTCAAGGAGGCAGTTATTTTTCCAATAGCTTGTTTGTGTGGGCATGTATATGGAAGTGCACATGTGCGTATATTAAGCAAACTGCTTTAAATCAGGGCACCAAACATGTAAGGATGAGTAATCTGCAAGGAGTTTTGGATAATGTTAGTTTCTTGAGGCCTTAGGCTTGGAACAAGACGTAATTCCATACTCCTCCTTAGTTCTCTGCAGCATATATTTTGGATCTATTGTTCTATAATGGGAAAGAGTAGGTTAGAGAATGGCACGGCTATTCTATTCTGCAAGACCAGTTGGTTGATTTATTGATTGGCTGCCTTAATTCACACAACCTTGGGGAGCTCACATAAGTAAAAGTAAAAACATAATCCATGATTCATTACACCAACAAGTATCAGGGAAACATTTAACTAAAAATATGATTGAAATAAGAAACCTCCCCCTCCCAAAATTTAAAAAATAGCAGCAGTCCAACAAAATAAACTCAGATGCACAAAAGAAAACAAAAATAGCCCATATTCCAGTAGAGGGGAATTCCCTGAAGATGGACTCCAGCATGAGTCTGAAAGCTTGGAAGAGTACATCTCTGGTCCAGGTGACCAACCCAGATTTGATCTTGCAACATTATCCTGGGAAATGTACTGCATATTCGCCTTCATTCATAAACAAAAACACTTTCCTGAGGACTAACAAATGGAGATCATCTGAGGTGGAGAGAGAGGGCAGACAAAACAAAACAAAACTTCAGTTCTGAAGTTCCTTCTCCTCCACAACTCCAGGCTTCTGGAATTTAAAACATTGGTTGTCTGCACAGATATCTAGGACCCAAGACAGGGTGGGATTTATACATCAAAGCCAGTTCTTTGAACTGCGCTCAGAAGCATATTGGCAACCAGAGCAAACCAACATAATATACTGGCTTATCTACCTGACGTGTTTAGTACCATCCAGAATTTTTGAGTGTCAACCTCAGGTACAATACGTTGCAATAAAACAATCTCCAGGTCATAAAAGTGTGGTTGCCACCAAAGCCTCTTACTTCAAAAACCACATGACAGGCAAACATAATAACTCCTCTGTGTTGATTTCAATATCTGCCTGTTCATTTTGCACAACTTTATCACATTTCAGGATTCTGTTATATCATCCCTTGTGTCAGCTTATGTTCATATTGTTAAGTCTGATACTTAAGAAGAAGTTCCTCATCCTTACTTGGGAAGAAATTTTGATTTATTTGTCCAATTTACATGATGCCTATCATATAAAGACACTCTGGGCACCAAATAAGCAAAAACCAGTTTGGTCTAGCAGTTAAGGTACCAGGTTAGAAAGCAAGAGACTGTGAGTTCAAGTCCCACCTTTAACCATGAAAGCCAAATGGGTGACTTCGGGCTATTCACTCTCCTCTCAACCTAACTCACCTAAGAGTGTTATGGTGGTGGAGAAAATAGGAGGAAGTAGGTGTTTGGATATGATCACCACCTTATTGTAAAAATAACAAAGGAGGAAAATAAACAAAAGTTACCATTAAAACAAAGCAAAACAAAGCAAGGTCCAATGCGATCACCATTGTCACCAATCACAGACAACCTCCCACAATTAGGGAGCTCCTACTAGCTTACATAACTGGTAGAAAAGCAGTTGGCCTTCTGAAAAATGTCTAAGAAGAATAAATAATATGCACACCCTCTAGAAATAAACATGACATACTGTGATTAATATTGGCTCCCAATTTAGCAATTATAATTAAAAAGGGAACACTTCGGTATAACAATTAATGTACAGGATTAGTACTTGGGAGTTTGGATTCAAGTCCAATGTCATTCATGAAGTTCATTAGGTTTTCTGGGCCAGCCATTCTGTCTATGCCCAGCCTCGTTCATAGAGTTGTTATGGTTACAAGGGAGGAAAAAGAAAGGAAGAAGTAAAGTTCTTGGAAGCAAAACAGGATGAGCATAAATTTAGGAACAAAAAAAAAAATAGAAACCTGATCATTGTTAATAATTACGGTTATTAATCTTCTTGAAGCATTTCAAATCAATGGCTCAGTTTGGGTTAGATGCAGTTTCTTAATCCAGGGTGTTCACAATGGTCTGTTGGTTGTCTGTTTGCCCTAGGAGTAATAAATGTTTATTCTGTAGAGGAAACATAAAATTAAATTAAAAACAACTAAAATATCTGTAGTGTAGGAGCTTTTGTTTAGTGAGAGCGCACAGTTGCCATGGCTGTGATAAGATCCTTTTGTCCCTTAGCAAATGGCAAAAATTGGCTTGCCAGATTCCTCCCTCTAAAAGTTCTGTAATTTCTTTCTGTTCATTCTGTTGTTTGCTAATGGCATAAAAGAAGAAGTAATATTGCAGCCCCTGGTGTTCACAAATGGCCCACTGTGGACATTTGTCCACATTTTAGGACCTTTCCTCTCTCTGTCTTTGAATTTATGTAACTGCTTGTTTATAAACGTACAGAACATCCTTCTGTAGATGTAACTTGGAAGTAGTACCCTCTATGGCACTCCTGATTTCCCCTCAGTCCATCATCTTGCTCTACAACCTGGCTTAAGAACCATTCTGTTGTCAAATTTAGTCAGATATGCATTGCATTTTCACTGGGGGCAAAAAAAAGGCTTTCAGCAAATGAAAAAATCTCAGGGCATGCTTGAAGATAAAGTTATCTCAGTTAAGCATAACTTGCCATTTCTTGATGGACATGTTTTGAGAACATCGTCTTGGTTGTTTATTAAACCGGCTGTCATAAGTTGTAATCAGTAAAGGGGCATCTGGATGTTAAATAGCCCGTGGTTACATGTTTTTTTTAGTTCAAAACTTAATGTGCCAGTTTTGTAAGAGACTTACAATGCCTTGAGTGATGTCCTTCATGGCATGTTTTTGAATCCTTCTGTTCTTTTTTTCCCCTTAATGTTTTAATACTTTACTAGAACACCTAGTGTGAGTTAATAACAATGAGCTAAGTATGAGCTTCCTTTCCATGCTTATTTTTTTCCCCATAAGATCTGCAAAAAGGACTCCATAAGTATTGGGTTTTTTTTAAAAAAATATTATACTTGAGTAGCTTAGAAGTGCCAATGAAAACTTCACCCAATATTTGAGGTCTCTGCTTGGCATTTTCAGAACTAATTTTCCTCCTAAGAGTTCATAAAAGGTAAGAGATGAAATAAAAAAGAAATTACTCTTTCCAATTTCCCTTTCAATTCCCTGGGAGCCCAAACTGAGGTAGAGGAGTCAGAGTATATAGAGTGAAAGAAGTGGTAAGAATGTTCTTCTTCTCCATGGGAGTGTTTTTCTGTGTCTGGGGCCAAGATGAGCAGCCAAGCTCAAAGTGAAGTGAATCAGTTTTAGGAATTCCAGGTAAGACCTCCTGGGGCAGAGTGGGAAGTAACTGGAATACAAAGATGTGAATAGGAAGAAAGAGTTGTACACCCATTTAAGCTTTATAGCCAATTCTCATCCTTAATCTTTGGATCTATATCTGATTATTTTTTTTTTTTAAATCCTAAATATCCTATATGGAACTGTGTCCTCCTTTGTGTGTTAATAATAATTTCATTTTATTTATTTTATTTTTCCTAGTTTTGATCTATGTGAATCTTTTTTTCTGGTCTGTGTGTGCCATGGAACCATTTTGTGAATGTTTGTAAGACTTAGGTTGTCATATTAAACACCAATGAATAGAAAAGCATTGTCATAAAACTTCAAGAAACTGGCAGCCACCACTGTCTTTATCTTGGCTTATTACCACTGGAAAAACTGGTAAAAAATAGATTATTGCTGCTTTCGTGTTTTTGATTTGTTTGTTTATCTAAGTGACAGTAATAAGTTGCTTTGCTGTGTAGTTTATGCTGATAAGATCAAATCATAAATGTATGAGGTAGTAGACTTTTGAAGTATTGATCATAACTGATATCTTTAACATTGTTTTTGTATAGACCTTATTCCTTTAGATTAGATTTCCTTGGGTTTCCTTAATGTTCTCCTTTATCTATTCTTTCATGTGTACACTAAATATTGGAGACAACATAACTGCATTTGCTGCTGTCCATCTTGCACTCCATTAGATCTCCAACAGACTCCAACAGAATACAAAACGTAAAAAAAACACAGTTGCACATAATAACCCATAATGGGTGGACATACAGCATAGTATATCTACCATTTCTAAATCAGGAATCACTGGATGCAGAATCATTGATCAGTAGGTTTTAGGAAGATGTCGTTATTAGTAAATTTCAAAAGAATTTACTAAAAATGTATTTCACTTCCAAGTCTCCAAAACTTAGAGAGGTATATCCTATTGGATTCTAATAAAGGATTTGTAGATTTCTAGAACATGAAACTCAAAACCTGCTCTCTAGAAGAAGCCAAATATGCCTTTAATTTATCTCAAAGTTTATCTTGTCCTATGGATTGATATGATTCTTATGATTAAGATATTGTGACTTAATCAAGCTGTTTCTGTTGCTTCAGAGCCTTGACCAGAACATCCTTTTCCATATCTACTACATATACAGAAGGCTCTTCTAGATATTGGAACTATAAAGTTGTGTTTGTGTATGATGGCTTTATATTGAAGAAAGGAAACGTATATTGCTTTCCTTTCTTCTACCTATAGATATTGAATTTGGGTTAGTCACTGGGACCAGAGATCTACTCTTCCGAGCTTTCAGAGTCCATCTTCAGGGAACTTTTCTCTACTGGAATATGTGCTTTGGTCTGTTATATGAGTCTTGTTTATGTGGTGCCTTCTTATTGGCTGATTGGTGTGTTGATGGCTGGTGATTGGCTGTCATTTCTTTACGCTGCCAAGCCCTCAGCTCCTAAGTATGTGATAAGCTGATGGTAAACCAGCACTCCTGTTAACTGATAAGAGCATGTGAAAGTCTTTCAGTGCATTTCTTTGGATGATGACAAACATGCTGTCCATGTAGCAACATCAGAATTTAGGTGTGTAGTTTTTAAATGCATGATGTTCTATAATTCCTGATATTGGGGATTCCATGAGTATCCTTTTTATATGCTCATACATTTCCCTTTTGAATGTGAAGAAGCTATGTTGGCAGTATTGGAGTAGCTTCATGATTTGTGTCCTGCTTATGTTGTTCTCATCTGTGTTGTAGTCTTTATCCAGGTTTTTTTAATCTATTAATTTATATGCTAATTTGGGGTGGGGTGGATGTAAATAGGGATACTACATCAAAGGAAACCATGATCTCACCAGGAGCCACATTTAAGCCTTGTAATTTTGTCAGAAATTGTGTGGAAGATGTGACTTTGCTGTGCAGAGCTTTAAGCAATTCAAACCTTTGTTAAAACAATAATACTCACTCAACTGCTCTAGATCAAATTTTAAACTCTGATAGTCTTTAAAAGTTTTACAGCTCAAACTTGGCAGAAACTGCCCAGGCATTTGACTTGGCATAACTTGATAGAAATATTTATTGTATGCTAGAATGAAGCTGCTTTATGGAGTTGATTACTCTCTCATCATAAAACATGGGACCTTCTTATGCACATGGTAGTTTATTTAAGTCATCTCTTTCTTTTGTTAGTGATTTAACACTATTTAGCCTTGTGCTTCTCAGTCTCAGATCTAAGGGACTGTAGGTTGTTGACATAACCAACATATATGTCCTGAAAAATTGGTGAAAAAAATCATTCATTGGTGATGCTCAAAAATTGATAGCACTTCTTCATTTTACCTCAATTGCAAGGTTGCTGTCCTAGGTACTGAATTCTAGCCACTGATGTCTGAATTCATAACCATGCTTCTGTCCACAGTGCTCAGCACCTAAATTAAGCTAGGATTTCTGGATTTATTCTCTCTTTCATTTGGTCTATTTGATTTGCTTGGTAATGAAGCAGGATACTGATTCCTATAACTCAAAACCTGAACATTCTTACTTGTTTATTAGTATTTTTCAAAATGAGAGTGCAGAGCTACAGAGTGCAAAAATGACAACAAATAAATAAATAGACAAAGCACATAAAACTAACCCTGTTCCCCCAACATTCTACAAAACAAAATTAATCAAACTAACACTGCCAAACCAGAAAAGGAAAAAAATGTTGCAGAATACAATTAATCCCATGTTGGCCTGATATACTTATATATTACATGAGCAGATAGAAATTGTAAACTACATCATGCAATTTCAAGAGCTTCTAGAACATAACAGTATGTTGCAGTTGTACTCTCATTGTGTCAGCATTCACACAGAAGAGGGAAATACATTCAATTTAAGAGGAGTGTAAATTTATTTATTTTTAATTGAGGAGGTTTCATCATATGCACTACAGAGATTTTCAAAATAAAAAAGCAGAATGGTTGACTCATGAGGCCCACTGTGAAAAACAGTTAGTCATTTGGCCTTTTTGAAAGAAATGAGAGAACCATAGGAATCACATTTTCAGAGATGGATTAGGAAACAAATATGGTTACAAATGGACAGCTTGTTCTCCAGTTGCATTCATGTAACATAAAAAAACCTTCTAAAAAGTTGCTCATGTGAATTTCTCCTAGGGGTCTATGACAATTTGTCATTGCCAATTCACCATGGCCATCTCGCTGAGGCCAACTCACCATGGCCAACTCAGCATGGCCAAATTGCCACAGTTAACTTTCTGCGAAACAACTCACCACAGCCAACTTGTTGCAGGACAAAATTTGCAGTAATATCAAAGAAATGGTAGAATAGAATTATTCAGGACACAAAAGTGAAATGAAATGTGAATGGCAAAAATTAAAATATGTTTTATTTATTTTAAATAATTAAATAAAATTGTTAAACTGTCCCACAGTGAGTTGTCCTGGGGTGAGCTGGCCGTGATGAGTTGGCTGTGGCAAGTTGTCCCTTTCCCTCTCCTAGAGTACATAATTAGGTCAGTCCACACAGCGAGAAGGAGCTCTGTAATTCCAGTCCTCTGTTCAGTGCAGGAAATCAGGCACACATTCGGGATCGACTGTAGATTGTAGGGATTAACCTGCAAAACGACTTAAGCTGAAGCCATTCTTTCTCATGCTTACGCCTTTTTCGTTTCTTGGTTGCCATTCACGGGGAGAGGGAGAGGTGAACTTAGGAATGTGGTGCCTCAGCTGGCTAGCCATAACATCTGCCAGCCGGTGTGAGAACCAAGGTCATGTCGATGGACACCTGTTAAAGTTGAGCGGGAACCTACATCTGGATTGATTGGCCCATGTGATCTGAGAGACAAAAGGGGGTGGGGAGGTTTTATTATTTTAAGTAACCCTAAGCATGGGAATAATTTAGAGCTAGCTTCACCTTTCTAAGTGCCAATATGATGTAGACAATAAAGAACTTTCTGAACCTGATCCAAGCGTCAGAGTCCTGACTTCCCTGAATTCATTGATTGGAATGATGACAGGAGGTTTACAAACTCCAGTACTTGTTTGTATGAACCCTAATATGCAGCATCTAATTGGGCTGTTACTGAATTGTTGAATATCATTGATTGGGTTAAAATAATACACTAATCCATAATCCATAGTTTGCAAACTATGAAATTTGAACTCATACCATACATGATTTTAATAAGCAAACTAAAGCACAGGTGAACTAGATGTTTATTTATTTTTTTTAAATGGGGCAAATTATGTGTGTGTAATTTATTTTTAATTTATTTCCTTCTGGTGGCCAATTTGCCTTGGACTAAGTTTATATTCCCATTTGCTTATTAGTTCATATCAAAATATCTTAACTATTTGGATAGTCCCATTAATATGTCAGTTAAAGTTGTAAGTAGAATACATGGTGACCCTAACAAAATAATACATAGTGAGTAAAGCAAAAAATTGGAACAGAAATTACATTATTTGTCTGTGTGTTTAAATCAGCAACCTGAAATAAAAAACTGAACACTTAGAAACCCATTTTGAGTTAAGCTGCAGCCATCAGTGATTCCCTATGGCTATTGTGCAAAACTCTGAGAAACTTTGGCAGATTCATTCACCAATAAATTTGGGGGAGAAAACAGATTTAACAATCCTAGCAATGTTCTGCTTTTGATTCCTAAAGTCTTCTATTTCTTTTTTTTTTGTCTAGATGCCAGGTAGTCTTAGCTTACAAGCTCAAAAGCGAGAGATGTCAACACCTTCAGAATCTATTAATATACACCACTGCTTCAAATAATTCAACAACCTCTTCATGCTGTGCTCCTATCCCTATCTTTATTATTCTTATTTGTCCTTTATGATTTCTGTATCCACTCAATAGAGGAAAAGCCATTAGGGGACAAGGGGAACTTATTATACTACCACCGGTTACTTTTGGCACCTAAAGAATGATAAATGCATTCATCAGTGACATATCCTTTAAATGATCATTTACCAGCATAAGCATTCAAGAGAAACAGTAGTTCATTTATTTTCAAGGGAGGAAATTTCTCCTCCAAATTGAAGTTCCAATTCAGTATGATCTATTGTTCCTTAAACAAGCCACTGGTTCTTTTAAAAGTTAATGCCTTCTGGAAGAAAGCTTACCGGTAGATGGATATTCTGAAATACTCTGAAGAAGCAAGCATGCAAAGATGCAATACAAAACTATAATTTGCTTACTGACAAGTAGAATAAGCTATTTTCTTATAAGTTGTGGAATAGGTTACTCAGCTTAGATGTATATATTATACTAAATGATAAGCTTTACAATGTGGCTAAATTGAAACATTTAATAATGTTTAATAGTGTAATGTGTGATCCATGTAACAAATATACCTCATAGTCCCAGCCTGAAACAGCACCCAAATTGTGATAATATAACACAAGTAGCCAGTTCAAACCTTTACAACCTAGGCTTCTTAGTACTCAAATCGGTTTGGTAGTTTGCAAGGATCAGCACAGAATGAGAGAGAAGAGGGGAAAAAAAAACAATAGATCAGTTTGTTTCTAACCTTAGTTGATCTTGAAAAGTTGAGCAGGATGAATGGAGTAATTCTAGAGTAAGAAATTTGAAAGAAATGTTTCAGGAAAAGGTGATGGCAAACCACTTTTATATTGTTGCCAGAAAGAAAATGAGATGGACATGTCCATGAAGCCATTAGAGGTTGAGCTTCAGTTGAAGAAAGTTTTACAGGAGAGAGTTGTAAAGCTATTTCATCTGATATCTCACTTTCTTCTGTGTTCATCTGGAATTGTTTATCCAATTCTCAAATGTTTGGTGTTATTTTGTGTGCACATTTGTTTTTGTTTTTGTTTTTTTAAATTGTTCATACTTCGTTTCCTTTTGGATGAGGGAGAAGCTCAGATCCCCAATGCAATCTGTATTTGTTTATTTCTACAGAGATTAAAGAAGCTACTGAGGCTTTAAAAATAATACATATTTTAATAATATTGAGCGTTTGTATTGTTGACTTTTATTAAGACTGTCATAACAACTTTCTGTCTCACAAAGATTTATAAAAGTCCTCTTATTCTCCCCTTTTATTTAAAAAAAATACCTCTACCTGGGTGTTTTGTACACATACTTACTTTATATTCTTCTGTGATTGAATTTCAGTATCTCAGATGATTAATTTTGTCATCATTGAATGAGTCTGTGGTGACAGAACACAATCCGATTGGAATAAAATTGCAGTTATCCCTGCCATCTCTCTTGAAAGATATCAAATGGGAAAGGGGAGGTAGGAATTAGTTGAAACCATTTTGAGATGGTGACTGAGTCAAAGATTGTACTAAATCATCATTTTTGCAACATTTTAATAAACCTCCTACAATTATATGGATGCCTGCAGTGCACCAAGCTATCATGGTTTGTTTGCAACACACCCAAAATATCACAATTTTGTAAATAATATATCAAGCCAAAAATGAGTCACGTTGTCTAGGGCTGTCTTAATGCATGGGAATGATGGGCACTTACCCATGGGCCCCATACTAATTTGTGTATGTTAACCCTTCAATGCACCTTGTATCATATAAATACAGCAACATATTTATTACAGTTTACTGCATTTTTAATTAATACTAACATGCAAATATATGTTTAATTTTATCAACCATTTACATTTTTATTCCTGTGAGTAGTTGTCGTAGGGGCCCCAGTACACTGTTTTGCCCAGAGTCCATAATGCTGTTAGACAGCCCTGATGTTGTCCTTAGTATAATGAACAAATAAATGATTGTTCGTTGAGTAGCTATGACCCTAGTCAAGATATGATAGCTTTAGTATACTATATATAGATAGTCCTAGATTTACGGCCAAAATTGAGCCCAAAAGTTATGTTGCTAAGTGAGACATTTAAGTGAGTTTTGCCCCATTTCTTGCCACAATTGTTGTGAATCACAATCAACATGACCCCGAAACATTGCAACCATCATAAATATGAGTCAGTTGCCAAGTGTCTGAATTTTGGTCACGTGACCATGGGGATGCTATAATGGTCATAAGTGTGAAAAATGATCATAAGTCACTTTTTTCAATGCCATTTGTAACTGAGGAGTCATTAAGTGAACTATTGTAAGTGAATGGCCATTAAGTGAATTACTGAATGTGGAGGACTCCCTGTACTCTTATAGATATATGTATGCATTATGAAGGTTGATCATCTGAAATAGGCAACTGGAAAAAGCAACATTAGTCTTCAATGATTTGGGAATATTTATGGAAATACATTTAATTCATAACCCACTCCATATAATAATCTTAAATTCCTTTGCTGGAGACACGGACTAGAACCCAAAGATATTGCTACAGATACAAATAATAGGTATATATATATTTTTAAAGTGTATATCTCCACAATAGCAGAAGTGGAACCTCATCCTATGTTCTTTGTCTATTGTTCATTGTGAGCCCACATAATTAAAAACCTAATTATCTTTAACTTTGACATGAGAAAAGAATTTTGAATCCTAACAATTACTTTACATCCTCATACATGTTTTATGATACTTAAGAAATTACATCCTAAGAGATAAAATTAGTGCATTTAATGACTTTAAAAAAAATGGGAAAAGTGACATAGATTTTGAAACATTCTTAAAGATGGTTTTATTATTTTTATTATAATTAATTTATTATTATTTTTTAAAATCACATGGGAGTTTCAAATAACTGACTTGATAATGCATTCATTTTTTTTGCCACATGTATTATTGATTTTAACAGAAGAAAATAATTACTGTCTTAGTGAATTACTAACATTAAGGAAACAATGAATTGATAGATTAGCTTGTGTTTAGACTTCCAGCAGCAAAAGTGAAGATTTATTAGGAGAAAAGAAAAGCTTGGTTTTCTTTCTGCTGTTATCTAATATCTCACATTTCAGGTGGCTCTTTGTGAGTAAACAAGAGGAATATGTTTAAATCTAATAAACATCTCTAAAATTATCACAAAGTACATTGAAGAATTTGGTCTATGACTGTAATAAACTGAATTGAAGTGAAGTGAAGAATTTAGCAACATCTTCAATCAGGGGTCAACAGTGTGAAGCCCCTGTATCTTTATAGCTTACATTGGCCTTTCCAATGAAGAAAGAAAAGCTATTTCATCCAGACTGGATAGCTAGACTTTTAATATCTCCACATATTTCTAATGCTCAGTCAGTATTTTGGAATCGTTAAATAGAAACGGATTTCATTCATTGGTAATGCAAAGAGAGGTAACTATATTTAGTATTTCTGTTTGTGTCTGCATCCTTGCAAGAATGAGAAGAGAGCTGATGGTAGAGAAACATGACAAAGCTGTCCTCATATATAGCAACATAAGCTGCTGTGAAATCTACAGTGTGCTGCTAGAAATCAAAAGACCGATTTACAGAGATGAGTAAATCCTCACGCTGTGGAAAGTACTTGAAAAGTGATTAATCATGATTCCAATGAAAATACATAATATCCAGAGAATAGAGAGTAACTTACTATTCAGGCAGCATACTCACAAAGAATCCTATCTTAGCTGATTTTCACAGTTTGGCGGTTCATCAGAAATAATACTTCTATCTTTCCTTGTTATTCTAAATACCACCTTTAGATTAAATAACCCTTTGCCAAGACTGCAAATTAAGCAAAATGAATAAGATCAAATTTGGATGTGTTCAGATATGTATAACCCTGCCCGCCCCCAAAACTGAAACTCAAAACTTTCCCACATCAATCAATCAGAATAGGGTTGGAAGGGACGTTGGTGGTCTTCTAGTCCAACTCCTGCTCAAGCAGGAGACCCTGTACCATTTCAGATAGGTGGCTGTCCAGTCTCTTCTTAAAAACCTCCAGTGATGAAGCACTACAACTTCTGAAGACAAGGTGTCCCACTGGTTAATTGTCCTCGCTGTTAGGAAGTTTCTCCTTAGTTCCAGGTTGCTACTCTCCTTGGTTGGTTTCCATCCATTGCTTCTTGTCCTACCCTCAGGTGCTTTGGAAAATAACTTGACCCCCCTCTTCTTTGTGGCAGCCCCTCAAATACTGGAAGACTGCTATTATAAATGTCTGAGTAACAAAGTTATCAATGAACACTACTTTCTTATAGTTTTATAGATCCATTAGAGGTGCTTTGAAAGTTTGCTTATCTCTAAGGGCTAACAGGCGACATTGAGAGAACAGTTGGACTAAACAAACTGATTTATACCTTTGCAGAAACATATGTATGATTTTCAGCCTGCATGCGTATTTTTGTCAGTTGTGTTATCTTAAGACTGTTCAATAGATCTTGGATGAAAATACCATATGCAGCGGGGAAGGGGAGAAAGCTGGGTAGCTGAATGAGTGTAGTAAACAAATTGCTTATTTTTTTAATTTCAGCTACACACGGACATGGATCCAGGAAGCAGTAAGATCAAGTACATCTTGTCAGGCGATGGTGCTGGGACTATTTTCGTGATCAATGACAAGACAGGAGACATCCATGCCATGAAAAGACTTGACCGGGAAGAAAAAGCAGAATACACGTTGACTGCTCAAGCAGTCGATAGGGATACCAACAAACCACTGGAGCCTCCTTCGGAATTCATTATTAAGGTCCAAGATATCAATGACAACCCGCCAGAATTTGTAGATGGCCCGTATCATGCGACTGTTCCAGAAATGTCTCTTGTAGGTATGTATGACCGAATGAGATTTCCACATTTCTTCACAAAGCATTTTGTTTCTCCCTGCTTTGGCATTTCCAGATTTGTGTCTGAGCAAGCTTTCTTTTCCAAACAATTATTTCTCCTCCCTCTGAGATGAATTGTTTGGTGAACAATTAGGTTGTTTTGCATTACAGTTCAGGTGTTGTGAGAATAGTGTTGCTGAAACTGTTTATCAATATTTGTTCCAGCACTTTTTTTTTTGTGATACCATTAGCACTAGGTTAATATTTATCTATCTGGAGAAATATTTTTTCCCCAGTTCATGTGCAGCTTAGGATCTATGGTTACATGTTAACATCTCCTATATACCCACTTCTTTTGAAATATAATTAGCTCACAGTGGTTTTATGAAAAATGCATCTGAAAACGAAAAAGTCCACTGTTGGATTTTATTCAATTAGCTGTTTGAACTAAGAGAAGGTAAAGCAAAATAAGAAGCACTGAAAACATAGGGGGGGTTTCTTGGGACTACTTTTTGAGACAAAAAAAAAACCCTGGTAATGAAGCTTTGCATCCTGGAATTTGTTGTTTGGTGAGAAGTCTTGCAGAAAGTTATGGTTAGCAGGACAGGTTCTATTGTTGAGCAAAGTGGCATTTGCTAACTGGAGTGGAGGGCATAGTAATACAGTTAGAAATTTTGATAGACACAATGATATTTAGATGCAAATGTCCAGTTGGCTTTTTTTAAAAATGGAGATAAATGCAAATGTCATTTCAAATTTACAGATAAAGAACATGTTCAACCATGTGGCATATCAAATATGAACCGACCCATCAGTTTCCCTATCAGTAAAAACTGCTTTATTTGGAGTACAGTGATCACTAATTAGTCTGAAAATACATTCTATGATCTTAATCTTTCAGTTTATTCTACCTGAAAGAGGATAAAAGTGAAAATTGCAAATGCATCCTTGAGCTTTTGGTAGAAAATGAACATTAATTAAACTACGCAAATAAACTCTGCTGCTTTATAGATTTTTTTTTTTTTGCATTATAATAAAGATGGACTGAATCATGTAAACCCAGCTTCAAATCCCCGCATATTGGGGAAGCTAAATGACATGATCTGGACCATCAGGCTATTTATTTATTTATTTTGGGGGGTGTAGCCTGTTACTTCACAGAACTATTAGAGTAAAGTACAGGATATATCATTATATAACAATGACAGATTGTGACACTTCAAATGAGAAATGAAATCTCCCCACATTCCTCACTATTCACCCTGCTAACTAGGAACCGAAGGTTTTGTAAAGCCCTGTTTACCACTTCTCAGTTTGCTTTGCAAATTCCCCCCCTCCCTCTCTCTCCC
>JANHFL010001464.1:83090-93407 GCA_032468155.1 Oxyrhabdium leporinum
CTAGTGGGATTTGAACCGCTAGATTGAATCAGCAGAAGTGGCCTGCAGTTCAGCACTCTAACCACTGCGCCACCTAAGCTAGAGTAATTATAAAATGCTCATTCCATAGTTATGCTGGATAGGCCAGTCCTGTACATAATACTGGTTGAGTAGTGAGCATTGAATCTATCATATTATATTTCCCCTCAAACCTTTTAAAACAAGACTGAGCCACATTAAAAGTCACACTCAGATTGTGATAAATTACAATCTGTTTCCCCCAGGAAGTGTTTTGGTGCCATCAGTTAACTGCTCTGGCTGTAATCCATTTGCTGCTCATTGTTTTAATCTAATTGGATATTTTATGGAATAAAAATTAACTCAGCACACATTGGCTTCAAATCTTTGGGCAGTGTGAAACAGCTCTAGTTTTGTGTTTGACTTTACAGGAAATTGAATCTAGCTATATTAGTCAGCAGGCGAGATTAATAGCAGCAGCAACTCTATATATTTGCCAACAGAACTTTATGATCATGAAAATAAGAGTAATATAGTAATTATTGTCTTGGTCTAGGGCAAGAG
This sequence comes from Oxyrhabdium leporinum, assembly GCA_032468155.1. Taxonomy (NCBI): domain Eukaryota; kingdom Metazoa; phylum Chordata; class Lepidosauria; order Squamata; family Cyclocoridae; genus Oxyrhabdium; species Oxyrhabdium leporinum. The sequence goes on from JANHFL010001464.1 coordinate 83,652, forward strand.
TCAGGTTTGAATCCTCACTCGGTCATATAATTTATTGAATACATTTGATTCAGAGATTGGCAGGTAGCCTAATTAGTACTTAGTGATATCTACTTATATTGCCTTGAAGTCCTGGAGGAAAAATATAATAGATATATAGGTACACAGACATTGTTACACATATTTTCTGGGAAAATAAAAATAAACAAGCATAAAAGCAGAATGTGCATAGCTATAGTAAAACCACACTGAACAGGAAGGTGATCAATATTCATAAGACGTAACACTTGGCATATTCACAATAAATTTTAATGAACTCAGGCAGCATTGAGAGAGTTATGTGTCTTTACTGCATTTGAGCAGAATATACATATGTATTTATGGCTAGATTTCAGATAAATACAGGCCTCCTGAGCCCATGAAATAAGAACAGTGAACTTTCACAACTACTGAGTTCTCTTGAAAATAATTTTAGGGGCACTTATAACAAATAATGTACAGTAAAACAAACCCCAATAGTTACAGAGAGCCCTTGTTTTCACAAGAACAGCAGAGTTTTTTGGGCAAAACTTTCAGTGTATGTATGTATGTATGTATGTATGTATGTATGTATGTATGTATGTATGTATGTATGTATGTATGTATGTATGTATTTATGTATGGTATGTAACCCATATTTCAGCTTTATGTTCTGCATTAAGCAATGCAAATAGCTATCTCTTTTCAAATTATTTTTTCTCATTAACATTAATGGATTAATTCCCTTTCAAAGTCTGTATTTTTTTTCCAAGATAGTACACAATGAATGCTTCAGTGATTTTAAAAATTACATGATTTAAAGCAGGAACACAAAAGACTACTACCTCACCCAAAAGGCTTAAATTATTACTATAGGTGTATAAATGAACTAAAATCCATTTTGAATTTGTGATCTGATTTAAAAAGTCAAGTCAATTCAGATTTTCCATTTGAATTGCCAATAGAATCTATTTGATTTAGGAATTTGATTCAATAACGACATGTAATTCCATTTAGAAAAGACCAAAATATTTTTGATCTATTTGAAGGCACCTTAATTTAATTTGAAATGTTTGGGGGTTTTTTTCTCATTTTGCTTCAAAACCACTCTCAAATCAAAGTTTTGCATGGTCTTAATTTTCACAAGATTTTGCCATATTTCTTTTAACGTTGAGCTCCTACAGATATAAATTGACTCCTGCAATAAGGAACCCAATACAGGAAATACTTGACTTACGACCACAATTGAACCCAAAATTTCTGTTCTAAATGAGACATTTATGTTAAGTGAACTTTATAGCTTTTTTTTTTTTGCCAGAGTTTGTTAAGTGAATCACGGCAGTTGTTAAGTTAGTGACATATAGTTGTTAAGTAAATTTGTCTTCCCCATCAGAAGTTTACAAAAGAAGTTAGCAAAATATGAACTCAGGACACCACAACCATCATAAATATGAATTAGTTGTCAAGCATCTGCATTTTGAGCATGTGACAATGGGGATGCTGGACAGTTGTGAGTGTGAAAAAGGGTCATAACTTTCAGTGCCGTTGTAACTTCAAATGGACATTAATTGAAATGTTGTATGTTGAAGACTACCTGTATAGCCTTTTGAAGCAGCTTCATGCAGAACCAGACGTAACTTAATATAATTAATAATATTTTCTGCAGTTACCTAATAACGTAGAGTCTTGAGCCATAACCAATCATTTTGGGAACCCTATAAAGCCCTAGATGTGAATGACTGTGTGAAAAACTCACAATTTTGGGATTAGCTTCCAGCTTGGGCTGATTTGGCTGTGAACTGATCTGCGGATCCAGTTTTCTAAAAACAAATCTTCTTGAACAGGTTTACCAGATGTCAGATTCCTGAAACAGTCAATTTTCCACATAGAAAAAAATAAATAGATATTCCATATGTAAAAGTCTACTGATATATTACCTGTGGCCTGTACATCAAATAAAGAGGAAGGTTTCTCATATACCTATCACTGCTGAAAACATGGTTAATACCATGTGCTAAATTATTTTTTGGGGAAGTCTTAATCAGTACAGGTGGATGTTTTTAGACTGATTCTAGAGAGATTATCTAGTGTCTTACAGGCTGCATTTGGCAGGTGGAATTCTAACAGAATGAGAGAGCTGAAAGGGACCTTGGAGGTCTTCTAGTCCAACCCCCTGCTCAAGCAGGAGACTCTATATCATTTCAGAAAAGTGGCTGTTCAGACCTTTTAAAAAAAAAAGCCTACAGTGATGGAGCACCCACAACTTCTGAAGGCAAGCAGTTCCACCGGTTAATTGTTTTCACGGTCAGGAAATTTCTCTTCAGTTCTAGTTTGCTTCTCTCCTTGATCCATTGTTTCTTGTGTTGTCTTTTGGTGCTTTGGAAAGTAGATTGGCCCCAGTCTTCTTTGTGGCAGCCTCTCAAATACTGGAACACTGCTATCATGTCACCCCTAGTCCTTCTTTTCACTAGTCTAGACAGACCCAATTCCTGCAAATATTCTTCATATCTTTTAGCCTCCCGCCTTCTGTAAGATTGCTTCTTGAAATCACCTCAGAGAAGATAATTTTGGACTCATTTTCTATTCAGATTGTATCCACAAGTATATATCAGACCATGGCATCATCTTGATTAGGAGTATAAACTGTGTCCAGTACTGGCATCTTAAATGGAATCTGTAATCCAATGATTATATCCTTAAACTATAGATTTTTTTTAAAGTGAAAAAAAATATGAATATGAGTTGTGGCATGTATTTTTGAATATATTAAGGAAATGCCTGATTAAACAATAGAATCCATCTGAAAAATTTCCTGCAATAACCTTTTATTATAATTCCATTTCCTGTTTATATGTTATGAATTATTTTAGTGGTTGCCAGTGAGATCCCTATCTATGTTTCAGCCCTGGAAACACTAAGAAAGAATATAGTAGATAATTAACTGCCGCTCTGTTTTTTTGTAGCCCATAATGCATTATTTTAGGCAATAAGCATAAGATATAATGGGCACAGAATCTGAATGTAGGGAACAAAGAAATCAATTCTATCTTAAGGGTACAAATGAACATTTCCAGTGTATGGTTTTATTTTCATCTATATATTTATTTTTTACACGAAGGCTCTTGAATCATCACAAATGGTGATTTTCAAGGAGATGTATGAAGCAGAGTATATTATTATTTGTTTTTGCTCCTATTGGCAGAAAGAAAAGTTTCATGCAGCTTTTTTTTTCTCTCATTTCCTTCCTAGAGACAGGCAAAATATTGGTTTGAATCGCATTTTAATCTCTATTAAACTCTTTGACCTTCTCAAACCAAAGCTTGCAACATTAATTTGATACTTACACATCTGAATTTTATGCCAGTCATGCTATAATAGAGCAGGATATAAAATATGTTTATTAAATGTATTTATCACCTTTATAAGACTGTCTTAACTCGTGGAAAATTTACACCAATGAGAAAAGCAATTAATGCACATTCATAAGAAATAAAAGTAGCACCTTTAGAAATACACAGCCTTCTCACTGGGACTCCATTTCCCCATCTAACCCTCAGAGAATATCCAGGTTTTAAAGGCCCATTGAAAGTTTAATTTCAATGACTTTTGGCATACACACACACACACACACGTGTGCGTGCGTGCGTGTGTACATATACATATACATATACATATACATATACATATACATATACAGACAGACAGACAGACAGACAGACAGACAGACAGACAGACAGACAGACAGATAGATAGATAGATAGATAGATAGATATAGTATTAAGTATGTCTGTGTGGTATTGCTTTTTCCACACTAGTTAGGCAGGTATGCAGTCATTTCCCAGTATTCTCAGCAGAGGTCATGTGGAAGAAGTGAATTCTGGAAGTTTAGTGTCACCTACCTAGAGTAATGTACTTGGGAGAAGATTAGCATATGTTAAAGAGTTGTGAGTGATCCTCTGTAGCTTGGGTTGGAAAATCTGTTGGGCCAAGGAGACTATTTGTAATGATGAAAATATGTCATGGTTTCTCCTATAAAATAGCTGCCACTAAGCGGCTTAGCCATGTCCAACACGCTTGTCATGGTAGATGTGATGTGAGCAATCGTAAAGCATTCAGGCACCAAAAGGGAAACTGACACTCATTCTCTAAGGATGTTCCTTATCACCCAGAATACATTTCATTTAATTTCATCTTAGCTTAGCTTACTTTTTCTTATTTTTCTGGGCATCTGGATTTACCTTCAACAAACACTGGGGTGTCACCATCCTCTATTTTCTAACACTGCCTTCAATCAAATAACCTTACATTTCCAGCTTTGACTGAAGGCTGATTCATACTTCCCGTTAGCTCAGCAAGAAGTTGGTCCACCAACCAATTCAGGAGAGAAATGCCATTATCCACAGTTAGCTTCCAGCCCACTAGAAAGGAAATTTTCACTCATGTTTTCTGCCTCCAGAATAGGGTTCTTTTATTCTCTCAAAGTCTGCAGATCCCCGATTGCATTATTTTCCCAATCGAGTCTATTTTCCTTTAGAGATAAGTAGCAAACTAACCCTAACCTTAACCCAAAAATGGAGTTGCTTTCTCCTAAGGTTAGGTATTCTGGTGCCCTCCAGATGTTTTGACTTCTACTCATCATCAGCTACAGTCCAATGGTAAAATATTCAAAACATCTGGAAGGCATCAGGTTGCCTACCTCTGTTCTAATCAATAGATTTCGAAATCTCCTTTGGATGGTTGGATTCTGTCAACAGAATGAAACAATTTATTAATAAAGACCCCCTTTTTTAAGCATACTGCTATTTCACCAACAAGAGATTCATATTTTTAAACTAAATGCGTGTCCCCAAAACAGGGCTTCTTGAGTACATCTGTTTTATAGCTGTTCTGAGACATACTGAGTTAATCTGTGCAAATAGTTATGGCAATTATGTTATGACACCAGTAAATTCTTCCTGTGAAAGGAACCAGAAAAGTGAGAAGATGAGGTCCTGGTATTTCTATTTAAGACTGTCTGACTCATCGGGTATGCGTGAATTGTATCTGATTGGTTTCAGAGATAGGTAGTCCCTGAAACAGATAATTTCACCTCTTACCCAGAGCTGAAACAAGTGAATTACTAAGATGCATGCATAATTAGGCCATCTATAGACATGTTCAAGAGACAGAGATTACCCATGCTTTGCCAGCTTCCAGATCATTACTAAAAGTCAGAGATGTCATTAGAATGAACAATTTCATTCTTTCTCTAAGTAATGAGAAACTGATAGGTGATGTAAAATACTCTGTTGGAAACCAGTTTAAGCAGGTAGGAAATATTTTCCTGTATTTTGAATGAGGAGTGGGTGAAGCCATTAGCATGTTTTACCAGTCCTAGTTTAATGAAAAGGTCTTAGAGGAAACTTCTGCAATTCTCGGTTTAATGTTCTTTAAAAGTTTAGGGTTCTTAATCTCCTTTTTTTTAATGTTTGAATTATCTCACACAATTTGAAACTATTATGGATATTTTACAGTGATATGATAAGCAGCATGGAATGTTATTTCATAAATCGTAAACTTCTGTTAGTGATTATGTTTCTGAAAGTTGCTAAAATGGAAAGCTTTTTAGAGGACTTATGATAATTGAGATGGCACTTATGAATGACTGATGGCTTTATTATTATTGATTTTATTACATTTAGCCTGGATGTTTTGTTGTATTGCTGTTGGTTCAAAATGCTTGGTTCGATGTGGTAGATGCAAACTGAATGAATGAGTGACTGAGTAAAATAAATAAAGAGGGGTAAACAAAGGATACATTCTAATTAAAATAGTCAGTTGGAAGAAACAAATTCCAGCTAATGCAATAGTTCATTGTTCTATTTTACATTTATACACTTCCTTTGATATTTTTCCAAACATCTCCAAATAGATATAACTTTCCAGATCTTATTCATCTACTTGGCAATACTTGCTCTCTCTACTCAGCTCCATAATTAAACATTAATTAATTTTCAGCAATTAGTATGCCAATATATAAGTTTCCCACTGTTTTTTTGCTGCAATACCATGGAGGGGTGAAACTGATGTGTTGTTTTTCTTCCCAGTTATATAAAAGTAGGTTATGTATTAAGATTCTTAGCAAGGTTGGAGTTTCATCTCCTTCTGTGGTCCTATGGAAAAATTCCTTGTCTGGAACATTAAAATTGGAACACTTGTAGAGTTTGGCATCAAGACTATAAAAGATCTAGACCATTGTATATCAAGAGTTTGGGCCTGGGTGAAGACTAAAGGCATCCCCTTCTATGCTCATCAGATCTGGTCAACCCAGAGATTTGATATAACGTTTTTTTGACTATTTCTGCATTTCCATGAATCACTAAAACAAAAATGCTCTGAGCTTCTACATAGCCAACCCCGCCTCCCCATATTTCATTAGACTTTTTAATGCCCCCAATCCTTGAGTCACCCAAATGTATTTCTGAAATCAATAGCTTAAAACAGAGAATTCTTCTAGAAATGCCCCCACTAAATATGCTACATTTAAATGCCTTAACTTCATTTTAAAAGTACTTTTTCCAATTATACCTTGTACCAATCACATCATTCTTTGAAACCTGCTTTGACGTTTCTTACTTTTTTGTTTTAACTGAACATGTTAAAAGCACCAAATTCCCATGTTTATGTCATCCATGCCATAAAGGAATTTACTTTGGTACACCATACAATTTAAAACGAAAAGAAATATGTGCTAGATTTGTTTTGTATCCTTAGCAGCTGATCTATAAATAAGTAGACAGTTTTCAAAACATCTGGAAAGTTGTATGTTTTCTTTTTCCTTTTCATTTTGTTGCTGAAAATAGCTGAATGTTTTGCATTAGCAGTATCTGTTATAAGTGGGCTAGCACAATGAATCATTCTTAGACCTAGTTATTTGTCATCCTGTTGCAGAGTGTACTGTATATGATGTGACATATAGCCCAAGAAAGCTGTAAAAATACGACTACATTCTAAACTGCCACATTTAAGAAATAGAGAACAGGAAGAAAATAGGTGATGTAATATGTTTTACTGTTCTTCAGGTTGTTGGACTACGGTTGTTCTTTTCATTTCTCTTTCTCTCTCTCTCTCTCTCTCTCTCTCTCTCTCAGGTCTGTATCATTTCTCAGTATTGGAAGACATTGCTGTCGGTGAAGCGATAGGAAGCGTTAAAGCAAATGACCTGGACATCGGTGAGAATGCAAAGTCATCCTATGACATTATTGAAGGAGATGGCATGGATATCTTTGAGATCACCTCTGACTCTCTGACTCAGGAAGGCATTATTAGATTAAGAAAGGTAAATGGCATGAGAACGGAAAGAAATGTGGGTTTGTGGATCCTGGCAATACACAAAAGCAGTTTTAAAAGCAGAGGTGCACAATTTTGGGCGGGGACCAGAGAAGATATAGAGCAGCTCAAGAAATATATTTGATTTCATAGCTACCATGGTTAATATCAAAAAGACTAAGCAGCAGGATATGACCTGTTTAATAGATTTCTTGGAAGATTACCAAGAAGTCCAAGAACTGTAAATTGAGTCGAGAAGTCAAAAACACATCCCAGAAGAGAATAATGAAAAAACATTTCCACATTGTTGCCAATAGAACTACATGAATGTGTCATGTGTCATTCAAGAAGTTGTGTTTCACTTATGGAAGGGCTTATGGAAGGGTTTCAGTTGTTATTTAAGGCATATTGTCTCTAATAATCTTGGAGGTGCACAGAGGCAATAATCACAGTTATCCCATATCCCAAATACATAGATTTTAGTAATTTTCTTCAAACTATCACCGAATCCAGCAGTTGTAACTTCCAGTATGCTATATCTTCTCTTTTTCTCAATGTCCACCCAACTAGTTTCACTGTCTGTCCTGATCTCACACAAAGTAAGGGAGTGCCATTTTACAATAATCTATTAAATTCCCTAAAAAAAACCCCTCTGAACTCTTTCCTAGTACTCTTTCCTAATACATAATGTGTTTCATCGTCATTATGTTTAGTTGGCATTTTCGGCATCTGGCTCCCCAAAAGAAATTGTTGAAAAGCATTTTAATAGATGGAAAATCATTATGATCATAATTAGGAGGACAGTGATGCAAGTGGTTGGAATGCTGGGCAGCAGGTTAGCAAGAGACCCAAGAGCTGCCATGGGATGGGGTTGAACTTTCATCCTTCACTCCAGCTCCTGCTGGGGAACAAGAAAAGAGCTCTCAACTGAGCATCCCCAGGGCAATGGTGATGTCATTGGCTAATCCTTTCAACCCAGAACTGCCTCAGTGCTTCTGACATGAGTACAAAATTGTCACTGTGATTTTTCCTCTTTCATGCAGAGGAACAGTGGGTTACCAGATAGTGGCCCCTTCCAGTTCCACTGTTGAACTTTCATTTTGAAGTGGGAAACACATAGAGGCCATAAGATAAGCCTAAATTATATTTAATGTTTTTGGTGTTTTTTAAAAAAATCTCTCAATAAACTCCATTTGAACAATGTGATTCAGGTCATTTGCAGCAGCATCCTGCCCTGGCAAAAATTAAATATTTTCCCCCGCCATTAAATGTTGCTTTTCTCTCCTTTATATCAGAAGCTACTATTTGCTTCTTATATAGATTCAGGAAGGGCGATTATTCTAGAGATGTTAAGGTTCCACTGTGTTCAGCACTCATTAGTAGACCCTGGTTGCAATCAAGCACATACCATAATAGATGCATATCTGTTATTGTTTTTAATTTCAAATATACTTTAAATAATAACAACTTTGTGCATTTGGAGCACTAAGCTGACAAACGCTTTGGACTCGTATGATTTATTGCTGCTGAATTTTCAGTGGTTGAAATGATACCGTTGTGTGATTGGCAAATTGTGTATATGCTGATTTCCAGCAACCTATTCATCGCTACAAAGGCGTAGTAATTTCTGAGTTGGCAGAGAGGCAAGTGCTTGTCGTGTTTACTAAAAATGGCAAAGTTACATTAGAACTAGATTCAAAAACTCTGCTGATTTTTTAAAAAGATATGAAAATATGAATATATACTTAAGCTTTCCAAGACTTTCAGAAAGAGTTCTGGATTTTTTATTTGTGCTCTTTATATTTGCATTGCAGATTTAAGCTTCTCTAGGTTTCTTTCCTTCTTCTCTTTGTTCCATTCTATGGGACATTGTGATGCAAATTTATATATCTTTCTAAAGCTTGACAAATTTGTACATTTGAAATGTTAATCATTGTGAGGCATCAAAGGGTTGGGTTTTGAATCCGTACATGTCAATGTTCTTGAAGTTGCAGTAGATATTAATCTTGGGTGATCATAAAATTTGTGATGCCTCTTTTTTTAAAAAATAAAAAAGTCTTGTAAGTCTTATTATTATTTCTTATCTGCATGTTTCAAATATTTATGAGCAAAACCAATCAGAAGTGCTTCTCTCCAAGGCCTGTTGAAATGATTGGCAAATTGTGAATATGAATATCCAATCACTCTTGCTCTATAGAGATGCTGTGAATCTGAGGGTTTTTGTTTTTCTTTTCTTTTTGAGGCACTCCTGATACAAAGGCCATTTTGCATATAACATATACAATTGACTTAATTACGCATCAGCTTCTATATCCAGCCATTGTATGAGGGCTGTCTCTCTCATCTTGTAATACTGTCTCTTGGAATCCTTGTGCACAAAATAATAATAATAATAATAATAATAATAATAATAATAATAATAATAATAATAATAATAATAATAATAATAAT
>JANHFL010001464.1:100036-112733 GCA_032468155.1 Oxyrhabdium leporinum
TCTCTCTCTCTCTCTCTCTCTCTCTCTCTCTCTCTCTCTCTTTCTCTCTCTCTCATCTATCTATCTATCAATCATCTATCTATCTATCATCTATCTATGTATTTATTTAAGTTATCAAAACTATAAATTACAAATGTGACCAGGCAGTTTTCTGTTTTCTTGTTACTGCTGGTTTTGGGGTTTTTAACGTTTACCTATTGCAAACATGTAAAATAAAACAACAGTGGTACTAATAATTAAAGCCAACGGTTCAAAACAACAATCATTCAGATACATAAAGCAAAAGCACATTAGCAACAGCAGGGGTTGTTAACAAAGAAACACAAAGCATTGGGGGGGGGGGAATCCTGTTTCATTAAAGTAAATAGACATCATGTATTTCTTTTAAAGGCTTTCGTAAATTAAAATAAACTTTCAAGTGCTATTAAAAAGATGACAACTTCACTGCTGAATGAATTTTCTCTAGCAAGGAGGCTGCAAAGACACTTTTATTTAAAGAGACACTTTCTACTTAAGATGGAGGACCTGAAATTAAAGTCAAGATTAGCTATTGGTAGTAAGCATAAATAGGTTTTTGTCAGGTGCAAGAAACCAGGAGTTATTATAGAGTTCAGAAAGCACTTTGGGTTTATTCTGTGCAACCTATACACAAGAATTTGATCTACTAACAGTCAAGGCAAATAGGTGCCAGATCAGAGTCAATGGACCTAAAGCACTGGACTGCACTTTTGCCTCTTTCAGGGGCGCCAGACTGATGATGCATTTGACCCCACCCTCAGTCTCAGTCTGGTTGTCTCCTTTGTGTTCTTCCACATTTTACTTTGCTAATTAAAATTCAAGTTCTTTCAAACCTACTGATCTAGAAATGTGTCGGTTTTCAGTTCTTAAATTTATTCTAGGGTGGTTCATAGAACCCTTTTCTTGAAGATTATCACTCTGCCGATCTCATGATGTAGATTGAAGCGAGAGTGATGGGTCCTAAATTATTTACTGAATTCCCAAGGTTGAGTGAGACCAGTGGGCTTTGCAGGTCCTAATCTAACTCCATAATCATTATATTTTTTTGCTTGCTGCCTACTTGAGAAACATAATGATTGAAACAGATAAATGGTAATCTCCAGAAATCATCACTGAATATTTAACAAGGGTTTTAATTACTGGAAAATTAGGGAAATCCCTATTTGGAGCCAGGGAGTCAATTTCATATTTGTCCTAACTCAATTGTTTCTGCTCCTAAACTGTATGAACTTTCCAAACCAGAATAGGCCTTGAAAAGATCTAAAGAATTAGAGGCACTGAGATTTCGGTCTCCAAAATCATTGAACAGAAAAAAATCAGAAACCAACCCAAACCAACCCCACCCTTCTAGATGCAACCAGTCCCCTTTTTTGTAGACAAAATTATTTGTGTGGCTTAAATTAATTGGGCAACAATAATACATTTGAAATAGATTGGGCAAAAGGCACCAATGTTCACTAGAAAAAGGTTTTAACAGTATGTTCTTTCAGAAAAAAAGAGTTATTGCAAAAGATACAGTGGCTATAATTTCTACTAGGACAGATACTTCTTCTGTCATCTTGTTTCTCATAGATTTCCCTTAAGTTAATATTTTCAAAAATATAAAAGGTTCAGGAAAACTACAAACAGATAATCTACTTTTTGACTTGTCCCTTGCCTGTACACCAGCGTTAGCCCACTCTAAAACAACTCACTTGCTCCTAAGGTTCTTAGCTCTTATGAATTCTGGAGAAGGGGAGAAAATCTGGGATTGTCCATTCCATATCTGTAACTCTTCTCATGAAAAGAAAAGAACAGAATGGAATGGAATGGAACGAAACAGAACAGAAATGTTGAAAGGGTCCTTGGAGGTCTAGTCCAACCAGCTCAAGCAGGAGACCTTATACTATTTTGTACAATTACTTTCCATTTTAAAAAGATAAAGCTTTCAGAGACATTGGTTTTAACTGCCATATTAAGAAGCATGAATAGATCCATCATGAATGAGAGTAAGTGATCTAGGTTTGCCAAGTGAAGTTGATGACGTAGATGGATATGAAGACAAATCTTCTCAGTGCAAATTTCCTAAAGCGCTCACATTAAGGTTTGCTACGGTTTGTACTAAATAGACATGTATAAAGAAATGAGAGATAGAATCCCGGAAGCATTAAAGAATTCAATATATAATATGCAGTTGTTTCAGGCTTAGGATTTGTGAATAACTGCATTTTGATGTATAGTTTTTAGTCAAGCAATTTGCCAATAAAATATAAAGTCAGTTCACCCCTTGTACAATATGTTACTATATGGAATACAATTTTCCCGTTCCCTTCCCTTTATTTGACCATTACTTGGTAAGAAACAAAAAACAAAACCAAAAATCACATTGATAACAAGACTTTTAACTTCACTTCCGAGGGGCTAAGTAGATATTTTATAGGAAGGAAAAAAAAAATCAGCTACTCAATAGTGGAAATGGTTAATGCCATTATTGATTTGTTTTCTTCTCTCTCTCTTTCAATGCTGCTTCATGCTTGGTAATAGAAAGTCCTTTGTCAGTCAGGAGCAATGTTAAATCAAGATATAGAGTAAATCAGAATCAAAATTGCCAAGCCAGCTCTTCAGGTCTAGAAATGTACAGTCCAATCTTAGAGTACATATTAAAGAAGTGAAACTGGTTTCCTGGGAATGGTCTTTGCTCTGTCATCCAGGATTTGGAAATGCTTCTTCTAACTGTAAATGTGTGACTCAGAAGTAACAAACAATGTATAGAATGTTGAAGACTTTGTAGTTGTTTCATACTTTATCCAGATAATGAGGAGTGCTTTGCAAAATGGATTGGCTATTTTTGTGCTCTAATATGTAATAGAGAACTTGAGTGAAAGTCAACTTTACCCTGGAAGCCAATTTTACCACAGGAAGATTCAGAGCCAAATCAATATGTTTATAACATCAGAGATGGCGACTCTTCTGCAGCAACATTGTGCGAAAATATAACACAATTTATTTTCTTCGTATTGGGTGAGAAGCGGTAAAGAAGGTCCAGAAGAAAAAAAGGTTGGCCTATCATTTATACAGTTACACAACAGGATTGAGGCTGTGCAAGGAAGGGATCAACTTGTAGCCCTTGTTTTGATATTACATCAGTGCGGAGAGGCTTTCATCCAAATGACAAAAGTGTCTTATATGCATGGCATCACAGTCACACACCAATGGGAGCAAGCTTATAGCAAGATGCTGCTTTTGCCATTTTCTCCAGATTTCCCTTTGCAGGTGCCTCCATCCTCAGCCTAAATTTAAAGGTCTAATGAAAAATAAAAAAGATATCCCATAAGATCTAGCAATCCTTTCTCTGCAGCTTGGGAGAAGAAAGATGCAGACATCCGAAGGGAAAGAAGAAAGAATAGGTGAGAACGCTTCAATCCTGCCAACTGTATGGCTTCCAGGGGATTATACTTTGACAGAAAATAGATTGTGCAACAGTACTACACAAGCTGCTCTGGAAATTGATCTCACCCAGTTCTGTGGCATTTTCTTGCCATGATCTCCCTAGACCATCTCCAAGAAGAAGAGTTGTCAGAAGGGATTCTGTGCATTGAATTATGCCTGAAGCATGTAATTCTGTCTCATAGGACGTAATCTAGAAAGAAGTCAATCTCTTTCATGTCTTAGAACCTGCACTTCTCAATCCCTGGAAGAATCCCCTAACTTGTGATCCCAAAGGAATGCAACAGGAACTGGGTTAAAGGACAAAGAACCAGGAGAAGGAAAATGCCAATTTGCAGGGCCGGGCTCATAAAGGAATTGTGGTCTCTTCCAGAATCAGAATTGTGGGAGGGGTCTATCTACTTTGAGTTAAAAAAGCCATTCTAGAAGTGAACGGGTTGTGGGAAACCTCTGTTAGAGTTTCTGTCTGTACAAAACTCTGTTTTGACTTTGCTCAACTAGATTTCTGCGTCTCAGCCTCAAGTTCAATTTCACGGAACTCTTGGAATTATAACATTATTTCCATCATTGTAAACATGGACTGGACTTATCCCAAAAGTGCTTTTCAAAAGGCAACTGGATTTTCTTGCCTTTTTTTCTTGAGAACATTTTGCTTCTCATCCAAGAAGCTTCTTCAGGAGAACTAAGAAAGCCCGATTTGCCTTTTGAGAAGCACCTTTGGGACAACCATGACCTGGATGATTGAGAATCTTCATAGACATGGACTGGACTTCTAACAAATTTTACTGTCACCACAGCATTATAAAGACTTAGCTAGTCTTGCATGGACTTCTTAAATTATGCTCTACTGCTTGCTAGCTTTTTCAATAGAATGCTTATTTATGAGCATCAATGAACAGGCTTTTGCTATAAATTTACTTTCATACTGTATTATGAACATTCAAAACCTCAAAGACGTCCAAAAGTAGGTTTCAGATCCACTGATTTTAATGAATTCTATTACATTTCTTTCTCTGAATTGAATTGCAGTATTTGCTGTGGAAAACCCTAACAGAACAACCAAAACTTGGCAGTTGTTAGCAATTTTAATTTCTCCTGTTTTTTCCTCAGGCTTGACAAATAACACATTAGTAGGGTTTATGATTCTGCTTTAAGTGCATAATTAATATTTCTATTGACAGCTGTTTTAAGGTTATAACAAAATCAAATGTGGTGGGTATTTAAATTTATTTTTAACTTCCATAAGGTCCACGTCACTATGCTTGCTCTCTGTAATATATAGAGACCAATGACATTCCTTAAGACTTAAGATTGGATTATTCAAGTTTACACAGTACTATGCAGTTGTATCCATATCACAATTACAATGCTTCTTTCCCTGCTTATAGTACATAGATGCCATTTCAATCTTATTAGTGCAAGGCAAAAATATTTCTACATTCATTGTTTTCCAACTTGGTATAATAGTTCTGTAGTGTCCTCACCTTTAGTCATTATTAATTAATTGATGCAAACAATAGTAGATACAAATGGGGATTTAATATTGTTCAGAATCACATGAATAGATTATAACAGTGGCAACCAGATAACTACACTGAGGTAGGCAGGCAGAATTTAAATAATGACAATTACACTCACAGAATGTATGTTTGACCTGGACCGTTCACATATCTAAGTTAAAAGCTACTTAAATTGTAGAGTTAAAATACATCTTAAAGGAATTCATTACTTTACTGGTACACATAGAAATATTATCCTGGTAAAATGATGTAATTTCCTTTGAACTGAGCTCTTTTCATATTACCTTCATGAATACATCTATATATTTTTTTCTAATAAAAATGCAGAAGTATGGTTTCAAGGGTTGGGTTTTTTGTTTTGGTTTTTTGTAGTTTCCCCATCTTCATTATGACTTCATATTCATTTGCAAAAATTGGGTCTAACTGTTTAAATAAACTCAGTCAAGTATTGTCATAAACTTAGTCAATAACTCAAAATACAAAGAGTCGCATTTTAGCAATACACCAAACTTTTTTGTGATGTCATTTTGTATGATGTGATCCCATATTTTTTATTACCTTATTGGGCCAACCCAAGCAATGGATTATTTCAATTAACAGAATATGAAATATATGTGGTATTAACGAAGAGATGGGTCTTAACTTCCCCTTCCCCAGGTTTTCTTCTGTCATTCCCAGGTTGGGTTATCAGGAGAGAGATGTTAAGGTTTGATGATATGGTTTGACTGATCAAATTAACCAAGTTTTTTTTTTTTTGGAGGGGGGGGAAGGGATGGAAATTAGTTTGACTTTATTCAGAGATCATCATTTAACAGCATTAAGCATTGACATTTCTCCCAAGCCATGCCTTGATCACCTAAATTCTTCTTCATCATTATCATCATCATCATCATATCATCTTCATCTCCACTACCACCATCATTATAGCAAGAACTAAACTAAATAATAAGGGAAATATATTCCCAGCTATCCATAGAAACTCCTCAAGCTTGAGATTCTCAGGAGATAGGACAGGAAGGTTAAGTGATGTCTCCTAAATCACCCGCTGTTATCTACTCCATTACACAACTTGTATAAAATGCACTATTCATTTCAGTTGAATGCTGATGACATGAGATGACATGTGTGACATGTGACATCATTATAGTTTCTGCCAGATGCCATTGCTTACAAGCAGGTCATTGGCATTGCCACTAACCTCAGGTTCGAAACTTAGTATCGATATTTTCACAAATCAGCTATCATAAGTCTATACGCCCATTGAAGAATGAATACCATAATTGCAATGACTGCTCATAAGTCATCCATTTATCAGAAGACATGGAAGGTTGTTTTCCATATATTCTGGTTCACATACACACTTTTGTGGAGCTAGACGAGCATTTAGCATGTTTCTATAAATAGTATGCTCTATAGTTCCTACATTTTTTTGGTAATGCATTCCTATAGGGCCTATGTAGGACTTGGGGATATTGGGGGAAAGGAGCGGGGGAGATGATATTGATGATATTGTCTTACCTTTTTATTACTATTATTATTCTTAGAGACGAAGACAGAGAGGCAGAAAGATATACATACACATACACATGCTGAGATAGGGACTTTTCAAAAATTGAGCAATTAAGTAAAATGCTTTCCCCAGAAATGACATTTTTATACCCACTGAGAAAGAATTGGAACTCTGCGATTCATGTCATCAAGATTAGAGAATCCCTTTGAAAATGTAGTGGGGAAAAAATATTTTCTTTCATTTGGTTTTCCTGAAACAGAAAGGTTAGGGATAGCATACTGTAGATACCTGCTGTTTGCTCAGTACATCTGGTTTAGTTGGCCTTCAAATTAAATTGATTAAATTCATGAAGGAGACATAAAATATGTTAATGCTCCACAAAAAACCCCTTCAGGTTCACAAAAGACTTTTTTCCCATGCAAAGGGTTAGGGTTAGAGTTAGCAAATTACACAACAATGTTATTCTCACCTGGAAATATTGGAATATTCCAGATTGGTAACTTGTTGAGTGACCCATGTAGAACAAGAAGGACCTACCAAGGTATCTTACATATGATGTTCAAAAACCAAATATAATGTTGAAAATTATTTTTTCGGCTGTAAAAAAGGGAAGGGAAAGAAAGGTGGGGGAGAGGACAGGATAATTTTTATTAAATTAATGATAAAATGATTTTTTTTACATGATGAAAAACAATGGAATAACAGTGGAAAAAATAGTTATTTTGTAATCCCATTACCATCTTTATTACATTTTTTTTTCCTGGAAAAACTATCTATATCATCTTCTTTAATAGGTAGGTAGACATTTGAAGCTGGAGTTCCAGATTCAAAGCTAGTATTTAATCCATTCCATCAAAATTCTGATGAATAAAACAATTAAATAGCCATTCAGTCAAAATATGGATGAGCACACACACAAACACACACCTAAACACAACTGGGTGTGCTATAAATCCATCAGTTATTTTAAGTAATAGGCATGGACAATGGCTATTTCTGATTAAAGTGAAGGTTTTTTTTTTCAAATCAAAGTAACTATTTTTTTATTACCTTCAGACTAAATCATTAGATTAAAAAGAAATACATGCTTCATTTTCTTGCTACAATTAATTTTTCTGATTTGGGGGGTGTGAGGAGAGGAGGTAATACCAATATGTTTGAGATATGACTCTAATACTTTCTGACATTTTGTGGTGTATTAAGCAATCATTTTTATTCTTTGGAAAATAAAAGTTTCGGGGAAACAAAGCTGTATACTGTATGTTCTCTTTAAGTGTGAGACCATCTAAATGGTTTTAGTGAGAGAATTAGGTGCATTCTCTTTCTTTCTCCTTTTGGGATCAATAGATATAAAAATGTTCAGGTTTGGCTAGTTTCCTCGTGCAGTTTTTAAAGAACATGAAGAAGAGGTAATAAAGGATGCATTCAACAGATATAGTACTTCACTTTCCAATCAATTTGTCTGCAGAACACTTTACCCTTGTCTTGGATTTAACATCTTGGATTTTTTTCCTCTTAATGTATTTTTTTTAATCAACACTTTCACATTTTTAGATCGGTTCAAAATCTGCTTCACTTTCTGATATTGTCCCAAAAGGCAACTGGAGTTTCTTGGTGTTTACTTTGAAAATGTTTCGCTTCTCATCCAAGAAGTTTCTTCAGTATAGTTTGTCCTTCTAGATTTTTGTGATATAAATCTTCACTTCTCTTGAGCCTCCTAACCATGCATATTTGATTGAAAGCTCTCTATCTATGCCGCATGCCAACAAGCAAATCAGTTAACTACCCAGAGAACTGAAAAGGTTCCAGTCACCTAGCATCTTCTGATAAGGATGGCAGAGAAGTTTTCCTAAAACCCTGAGATTTCAGCCATTGTCAGGATAAACCTAAGAAATGTGAATCTGAGTTGATACAAGCATTGATGTATTTGCAGATATGAGATTGTTTATCTAGCTAGTAGTGCTTGTGCATGCAGTAACCACCACCTGAGTCAGCAGGATAGATGTATATAAAATCAGGAATATTACCTTCACTGAGAAGCCTCTCTTTTCTTTTGACCGAACTACTTCGAGGGATAATTAGAACTGCAGAAAAAACAATGGCTACCAACCTGCCTTCCATTGTGGACTGTATACGGCACAAGTCAAAAAGAGGGCTGTGAAAATATCTACAGACCCCTCACATCCTGGAGATGTTATAGATCATTGCACAGCAGAATAACTAGACACAAGGACAGTATTTTTCCCAATGCCATTACTCTGCGAAACAACTAATTCCCACAACACTGTCAAACTATTTACTAAGATTGTATTACGATTATTCTTCTCATCCTTCCTCTTACCTATCTCCTCCCACTTATGACTATAACCTTGTTGCTTGTATCTTTACAATTTATATTGTTCTATTTAGTTTCCTAGTATGATTTGATTGCTTATTTAGTAACCTATGACTATCACTAAGTGTTATATCTTATGATTCTTGATGAATGTATTTTTTTACATACACTGAGAGCTTATCCACTGAAGACAAATTCCTTGCGTATCCAATCACACTTGACCAATAAAGAATTCTCTTCTGTTCTGTTCTTAAACTTTGCAGTAGCTATTTTGGTTTTATGTGTTTCCAGGAAACTGTACATGGATGTCTATTTTGCCTTACATGGTCTGGACTTCATATCTGGTGGGCAAACTTCAGAGTGGACCTGATAGCATTTTATTTTTTTAATGACTCCTCAGCATTGATGTGATTATAAATCTTAAATCCTTTGTGACTTCAGGAAATGAAGAATGAAAATTCACCTTTGTCTGTGCATCTCCAGATCACCTATTGATCCCTCACATAGTAAACGACCTTGGCAGATATATGTCACCTCATGAAGGTGAATCAAGAAAAACTCGGAGAGTCACTAATCAGACTTTTAGATTGCTCGGCTGCCACTGTTTATAGATTTTCAGCTGTTTGTCCTTTGAAAGCTATCCAAAATCATTTACACTGGAGGCAGTGTGCCCACTGAGTGCTTATGAAATGAAGTAGGTGTTAAATGTCAGAAATGCAATAACCATTCTTTTAAATTCCACCTATTCCAGTCCCAAATGAGGTCTGTATTAGTTCATTTTAAATACAATTTCAGTATTCAGATAGGTTACAATTTGACCACAAATGCAGTTAGATACTGAGTTTTGGGTGAATATGCATAGGGTTGATTTCACATATAGCTATGAAAACCCCGGAATGTGTAGGAGTGAGAGAGACTGATTTTGCTCCTTTCCTCTTTGTGCATTCTGAGACCAGTAGCACATTCTCTAGAACACTAACTTTCAGTATTTTTAGGTTTGTAGTAGTTTTAGACTTTTTGGTATTTTTAGTTTTTACAAAAGTAAAGTTTTCAGCTCTCTGATTTTCAACATTTGACATTCATTTGCTTTTCCAATCACCCTTTGCATTACCAAACCCCAGGGATGCATTAAACACTGCTGCCCTCCTGCAGAAGACATTTGTAGACATACACAAGTTTTTCATTCTATACAAATGCAGTTCCGTGCATTGTTAAAACAGCATATGAAAGAGAGTTTGATGGATAAAAACCTGTCAGTATATCTAGCCTTGTATTGTTTTCTTGTATAAATGAGAAGAAGGATAACAGGGGTGTTAAGTTCACCAATGAAGCAAATAAATATAGGAAATTCTGAATGCAGAGTGCTTTTCCTAAGGCATGAAAATATATTATGATTTATCTATTTTATATGGTGTTTTTTTATGGTGTTGTCCCTAAAGACAGTTTATCATTGTTAGTAAACTCTGCCACAACCACATATTATAAAGAAAGGTATCTTCTGAAACAATCAAAAACAGCAACCTTGACCACTTGTGACAATACTCCAGAAGCTGTTTGCCATTGTCTGTTTCTGTTTTCTCTTGTTCTACCTTAAAACGAGAGCGGAAATGAGCAGGCAAGCAAGAATAGTGCTTAAAATACCATACAGGATAAATTGCCAAGCAGTCTTAACCCCACCATCCATTCTAGTCCATACAGTTCCACTTCAGACGTGTCTTCAAGACTGCAACTTCTATTCGAAGGCAAAAGGCAGCATTGTGTAATTGCAGTACAAGCACTTTCATAGGTGTGTGTGTGATATTGGATGTGAGTTCCATGATGGCGGAGCTTATGGTGAAAAGCTGCTTTCATCAATTGCTCATCTCTCTCCCTCTCCTTCTCCTTCTCCCTCCCTCCCTGTGTGTGTGGGGTGGGTGGGTGGGTGTGTAGCAGTGTTGACAGGAGGTGGTGTTGACTCCAGGCAACTTTCTGAACAAGTCCATGCAGTTTTCTTAGCAAGTTCTTCAGAAGTGCCTTGCCATTACTTTCTTCTATGCCTCAGAGAAAGTGACTGGTCCAGTGCCATCCAACTGACTAGATCCCATAGACTGCCATTTCTAGCCTGGTACTCCCATAGACCCCAATTTCTAGCCTGGTGCTTTAACCACGAGATCAAACTGGCTTTCAGAATGTATTTCTCTAATACCAAGCTACTCAAAACTGGGAGTGGGTAAGTTTTCCCCTTTCTTCCTCCTCCTATATTGTGCAGTGTTATGTCGTATATTAAAGATAACAGTGAGAGAAGCAGGAGGTAGGAGATGAAAAGGACTAAAACAATACAGGGTAAGAACAAGTGATTGGAAAACAGCTTGTCTTGATACTTTATACAACTAGATACAATCTTCTATCAATGTGAGCCACTTGAATATAAATGTGAAGCTCTGCAAACTTTGGGTTGGGGAGAACTTATATGAAGCCAAATAAATGGATATAATTAAATTTTGTTTGCTTTCAATACTTTGAGTTTAATAAAATCAAGTTTTGCCCATATCATATTTCCTTGATGTGGTATAGTAGCATTTGCACTTGAAATTCCAGAATAGAACAATAATAGAAAGTAATGCCCGCTGTTCTCCAGGCAATGTAAAAGGGACTTGTTCTGTCCCTTGGGGTGAGAGTATCCTTTGGAGGCTTGTGTAAATCAGTGGAAAGGAAGTTGCTTGTCAAGGATGGGCCCAAATGAAATAGACACAAGGGATGGCCCACTCTTGGGAGCCAGCAATACAGCCATGAGTAACTGGGGTCTTGGATCACAGAGAGAAATATGGAATCAGTTCCCAGGAGTACGGAATGAAAGTTTCTGGAAGGGATGAGATGGAACCTGGTGATATCCTATATAAGTGTAGGGGTAGAATGTGGAGACTAAAAGTGTAAGTGTTCCATACAGTGGCATCCTTCTTGTGTAGTAGAGAGTCCAGAATGGACTATGGAGTTGAGGGTGAAGAGATAGGGCATCTGCCATTCTAATCTGGACACACATCTGAGTGACATGGACCACATTATGCTATCTGGAGTTATTCAGTTTATTGCAGCCATAGTCCAGTACAAGAAGAGTATTCTGTAAATGAATGAACGAATGAACAAATGAACGAACGAACAAACAAACAAATGAACAAACAACGAACGAACAAACGAATGAACAAACTATATTAATGGATGATAAAATAAAGTTTAAGGCAGAGTTAAAATATGTTGGTAAAACAACCTAATTGATATCTATGTGGTCTAGGAGGCAGCCTTTATTGAAGTATAATGTAAAAACTGAAATTCTATTAAATATGATAACATCTAAAATTACAACAAAGTAATAATATCTAACGTGTAAACGAATTATAACAACATAGAATACATTGAAGCTTGGCCCACCAAGGTTTGATGAATCTTCCATGCTGTTGCACAAAACCTAGTTATATATGCTGCTATGGGCTGCAATGATAGACTGCTTAACGGAATAACAGAGTTGGAAGAGACCTTGGAGGCCTTCTAGTTCAACCCCCTACTCAAGCAGGAAACCCTAGACCCTTTCAGACAAATGGTTGTCCAATCTCTTTTTAAAAAAAGAGAGTTCATGCTGTAAGAAACAGGCCTTTGTATTAAATATGGTGTTGTTGCTATCAGTTTAATTGTATATTATAGGTTCTATTGCTGCTGGGCACTGCCAAATGAGGTGGTATTGCACAAGGCCGACCTATTGAATTTTTGCTGCTTATCTATGACTGTGAAGGCTGATTTAGCATAATGCTGGTGCAGCTAGGTAGTATGATGAGAGTACAAATCAGGAATGGCATAAAGAGCTTCTTGCTCTTCTAAAGGATCTTTTTTTTCCAGGAGCAGCTCATGACCTACTAA
>JANHFL010001464.1:112833-123064 GCA_032468155.1 Oxyrhabdium leporinum
TCCTTCTTTCCTCCCTTCCTCCCTTCCTCTCTCCCTTCCTTCCTTCCATCCTTCCTTCCTTCCGTCTGATAGTATACTATTTTTTGAGGCGAGGGAAGCAGGGAATGAAACTTACTATTATTTCACACTCTTCCTAACATTAGGTTAGAAAGGTACAAATACTATTATTTCCTACAAAAAATAACAGTAATAATAATAAATTTTGTACAAATGTGAATATCCCTCCCAATTATCTTGCCTGAATTTAGAAAATGAGAAAGACAAAGCAAGAAAACTTCTTCGATCGGAACTTAACATTTAAAGCAATTGTCTATGGAAATTCTCAATCATCCAGGTCATGGTTGTCCCAAAGGTGCTTTTCAAAAGGCAACTGGACTTTCTTGGGTTTTTTTTCCTTGAAAGCCTTTTGCTTCTCATCCAAGAAGCTTCTTCAGAACTTGCACTCATATTCATGTCAGAAATAACAAGGCACTTCCAGGTTGAAAGGATTAACATCACCATTGCCCAGGGAATGCCCAGTTGCTCCTTTCATGTCCCTTTTAATGTGCCCATGGAAGTGGTACCTATTTATCTACTTGCATTTGCATGCTTTCAAACTGCTAGGCTGGCAGGAATTGGAATGAATGTGAAGAGCTCATCCCATCACACAGCAGCACTCGGGTCTCAAACATGGGCTTAGAGATTGTCAACACAGTGTTCTAATCATGTCAGCTGTCACACTCTTTTTCTTTCAAAACTGAAGAAGCTTCTCGGATGAAAAATTAAATGTTTTCAAGGAAAACAATCAAGAAAGTCCAGTTGCCTTTTGAAGAGAGTCCAGTTTGCCTTTGGGAGAATCTAGCACAATTCTTTTTCTTTTTTTAAAAAAAAAATCCTATTTAACAGGCATTATCTGGGAGAAATTGTCATTGGTTGATCTTTCATTTTACTCTGAACAATCGAGGAAGTGTTTGAGCTTCCAGGTGAGGATTTTTCAAAGTATTATCTTTAGCATGCAAAGAAATATTGTAAGTGACAAGAATCAGTGATTGATTGCTGCCCTGTTCAGGCAAGCAGCCAATCCCATTCCAGTCCCACTCCCTGATTATACTTTTTGATTAGAAAGCTACAACAAATTGTGGTGTTTTGCCTGTCAAACTGCTAAAAGACTCTGGCCAAGGACATACTTGGTGATCTGCATTAGGATGGAATATTTGTGATGGTTCTCAGTTCTTCAAGAGTTAGAAATAATGGTAATAGGATGTTGACTAACAATATATCTTACCAGTAAAATATATATATATATATGTAACTCAGGGTTGGACAGTGGGTCCTTGGTGCCTCTGAGCTTTGTTCCTTTCTTGATGACATTTCATTACCCAACAAGGTAATATCATTAATACTAGAAGTGAATGGGGAGTGAGCAAGCCCCATTCTGTTCTAGCATTGATGGCATGACCTAGTTGGGTAATAAAATGTCTGCAAGAAAACAACCTAGCTCAGCAAGCACCAAAGACCCCCACAAGTAATAGATTTGGAAGAAGGGAATAACTTCAACTGGCGATGATAGGCTGATAATTTCAGTGTATAATTTGTCATGATGAAAGGAAAACATAACTGAGAGAAGGCAGAGAATAGATAGAGAGTTGCTGAAGGAAAGGCAGGTATATAACTACTAGCCTAGGGCTTCCCAAAACTTTTACTTCATTATCCATTACAGACATCAGAAAATATTTTTATTTATACCTCCCCATTGTGATTGGGTTTGAATTACATGCATTGATACCCAATGAAAAAACACTTTTACCCAATTTGGGGTAATTTACCCAGGTTTGAAAAGCACTGCATTAGGCTGAAAAGAACAAGTGAATCTCTTAGAAGAATGGATGAAAAAAGCAGAGGGAGGTGGATGGAAACCAAAAAGAAAATCACACAACTTCTTAGGATAGAGCACATCTCAGTAAACCACTTAATATTTAATTATGCATACCAATTTCAATAAATCTCAGAACACCTATGTTGGCTTTACAAGGCAAGAATCCCTTCTTAACCCGTCTCATGAATTAAAACCACAATGCCGATAAACTGAAACCAGCAACCTAAAATGCAGTTGAAATTATGCAAATTCAGTATTTAAAAAAAATCAGCTTCCATGCGAAAGAAGTAAAAGTACTGAACTTCCTAACCTATCTTTTCTTCAATGTAATTAACCCTGCCTTCTTTTGTAGTGTTCCTGCTGCTCTTTTGGATCGTTTTAAAAAAAGAAGAAGAAGAAGAATTTGGAAATGACAGGGTCACAATTACTATAATCTAGCAAACCAAGTTGTGACCATTTACGTTCCAGCCTTATGAATCATGAACCCAAGCTATACATATCTGGGATTCGATACTGAAGAAAAATTCAGAATGACACAAATTTTTTTAGGACTATGAATGTGTTTCTGAGGGCTTTTTTTTAAAAATGTCAATTTGGTATGTATATATACATAACAAACTACCCTCGGAAAATACTTATTAAATTATAGGTGCTTTCCTTGAGTCTAAAACTGAATTCCCCAGGTTCTTTGAAGTTAAATTTCTATCACATAACATGAAGGACAAAACCCACTGAATACATTTACACATTTCCAGGTTAACTTACAGCTAAGTTAAATTGAGTTTGAATCACCTCAAGGGAGCTGATTACATCTCAACCTCTTAGAAAACCTGATTTGCAGTCTGTAAATATATGAGCTAAACTATCTGGTGCAGTTCATTTCTCCATGTGTTCTATTTTGAATCCTGCTATAATTGAGAATGGCAACAATGACTGCCAGTGATAGGAATGAATACATTAAAAACTGTTGATATTCGACATTGCAAGATAAATTCTTGATGCTTTTATTCCAAATTTGTAACAGTTGACTGCTAAACTCAAATCTGCTGAAAAAGCATATTGCGTTGCATTGGGTGTTCTTTACACAACGTTGGGCACTTGGCCACCTCCCTCCCATCCTTGTTTTTACTCCTCAGTATAATATTAATTTAATTAGTCACCAGTTGGGAAAGAAAACTCCTATAGAAGAGTCATCATACCCATTATCTGAATAAGGAGAGAAATTGGACCGAGCCAAAAATATCCTTTATTCAAGAACACTCACTTGTATAAAATATAACTTCTTATCTCCTAAGGCATTGTACTCTATCTCAACTCAATTCCATTTTAAAGAATGTCAAATAATGTGTATTACGGCACTCCTTTGAACTGGGGGGAGGCTGCTTGATATAAAATATTCTTATCTCACAATAAAGGGCAAGATGAGTTCTACACATGCTCATTCTGATGTCTAGAGATTTATTATTTATTAAATTTACATTTATGCCACCCATCTTACTGTTGTAGGGAGTCTTGGTAGCTTACAGAAAGACAACTTCAAATCCTCTAATGTCCTTTTCTATTAGTTGCTATATCAGGTTTTTTTAAATAGTTCATAATATAAAATACAAAAATACAAAAGAAAATAGTAGGAAAATAGGAGAGGGAAAAGGGGGAAAAGAAAGAAAAGGCATTGAGTTCCAACTCCCTTCAGTGCAGTAGAAAAAAATAATAGCATCAACTTCAATTTATTACTTTTACAGAATAGTATAAACTAGCCATTTCTATAACAACAAACCTATCTAATCAGTAAAACCCAAAATCAAAGTTTTCATTTTTTTTCTCAGAATCTTGGAAGTTTTTTTTTTTTCCCTGGAAGTACAGAAATGTTTTCCAAGTAGAAACAAAAGTAATTATGTGTGGTGGGTTTTTTTTCTCTCCCTTTAATCAAAGCAGTCAATTTAGCCATCTCTGCTAACTCCATCACCTTTGCAGCCATTCATCCATTGTAGGAATTAAAATGTAGTTGCTATATCAGATTTTGACTGCAACAACTCTTACAATTCAGCAAGAATGCTGAAGCCTTGTTTTGCTTTTGAGTAGCACAAGAGGGTTTGACTTCCCCAAAGTGTGTGGTAAAGGAACAAGGAATTGATCTAGACTCAACCCCAAACTAAGTTTCTTTCAGTTTACATTAAATTTTAAGTGCAGTAACTATGGTTATTTCTCATCTTTTTCATTAAGCTATTCAATTTGGAATTGAATAGCTTTTTCATTAAGCTATTCAATATTAAGAGATGCTCTGAATGCTGCAAAAAGATGATGGTGTGAATTCTCCTGATCAGGCTAGCAGATCTTTAATTCTTTACTAAAGTATAGATCTTCAAAAATAGGCTATGCATTATTTGATCTTGATCCAATTGCTGGCTTCTTCGCTTGTCCAACTCTCCTTCCACCCATTTCATGTTCTCTTCTGAAGCTTAACATTGCTTCTTCTCATCTACCCTATTCTATATGTTGGCTAATGGTGGGAATGCCCAAATTCTGATGGGTAATCTAATTCAAACACAGAAGAAGATTACCTACCACATTGCCACTAGTCAATTACACTGGTCTTTTGAAAATGCTGTGGTTACCACCTTAGGAGACATAAATCAGAAGAGTATATAGAACAGAAACAGATACCAGCCACTTAAACCTCTACAAATTAAAGAAAGAAAGAACAAATGTAAACCCATTCTCTGAAAACTGAAAATAGAAGCTTTGTTGTACATTTATCTACAGGGATATTTTGTTTTGCTTTGCTTTTTATGAAAATATCACTCTCAATGTGATACTGGTTAAATCCATTAAGATTTAAGATATGCTCTAGTTTTTCCCTGTGTGAGGTAAATATATATTGCAACAAAAGGCATTGTCAGTACAGAAATTAATCCAGTGCTGAAATTTGCCTTGAAGTTTCTGAAAAGAAATTGTCCCACCCCACCCCAAGAAAGAGACTTCAGTACCTTGTACCTTCTTTTCAGAATACTTGAAAATGTCTTTTGAATTTCTCATTGAAAGCTTAGAACTTACTTATGTCTCGGAACTAGGGGAAGATGCTACTGCAATGGCATTGTTTTCCTGTTACATAACTTCTCACCATTATGATACCTGTATTTGCCCATACTTAGTGATTCAATGCATCATATGAACGGGGGTGGATGAGCATCTCAACTACATTTTGAATCACTTTTGAAAATCAAACATGTGAAGGACATTTTATAGATTCATCTAGTTCTTCAGGGGGAAAAAAACAAACTTCTTCAGAAAAACTTATTCATTTTTTTCAAATGTTTGCAAAAGAAAAGAGAAGATTCTCAAAGATAGAGTATGGTTATTCTTGCATTTATTTAAGGATCTGTCCTACTTTTTTATATATGGTTATCTCTATACAATAAAAGTAACTGTGCTTTCATTGGCCAAGTACTGTCTGTGCACTCACTAGGCATTTTGATCAAGGAACAATCCACAGCCAATGTGATTCCTTCTTTAGAAGTGTTAAAATATGGGGCTTTGGGGCTTAAAAGGACACCAGAGACATTTTGCTCATGCCTTCATTAAAGCAAAGCTGTACAGTCATTAAAATTTACTATAATAAATACAGTGATAGGCTGGGATCAGAGAAACCCAACTTCAACCCAACATTTGGCCATAGAGAATGTTAGGTGACAGCCATCCCATTTTCTCAGCCTAAACTATCCCACCAACTTTATTCTCATAGGGAATGGCTGGAACAATTATCAAGCCACAACAAAGTTTCATAGCCCAGCCTTTTACAGTTCTTTGGGGCAGTTTGAAACAGCAAAAAAACAATATTGAGGAAGAGGAAAAATAGATCTATCAAGAAAATACCTCTCTTTCCATTTCCAAGGTTAAAAAGTGACAACTAATTATTATACTGTAATCATGGTCCGTTATTAAGCAATCCATCAGTACTGAGAAAAGTGAGGGGCAAGATGCAATAATGAGAACTTGATAGCGTAGCAAGAACTGGTCAATGAAAAAATGCTTGGAAGTTGTAAGTTCAAAATACAAACAGCTGCTGTTGTTTGCTTATTTTGCACATGGCAATGCTTTGAACAAATATACAAGTGAGGTGACAGGTGCAATGGGAACCCACGCTTTTCATTTCTTGATTTAGTTATGTGACATGTTCTTATATGCTGAGAATATGAGGGTGTTTCTAGAGGATAAAATGAATTAATGAAAGCAACAGTGAAGGCGAGTAACTTATGGCATGAGTTCAGTAGAAGTGTGTATGGGAGCTAGATGGCAGGTTTCAAGAAAAAAACAAACACATCAATTCTGCTGCTTTAATTTGAGAAAGATCAAGGCAACAGACTTCTGGTCCATGGATATATCTGAGGGATGTTGGTTAAAACAAAAATCTCTCCCAACGGTGAAAAGAAGAGTTCTACCTCATAGCTTTAGGGCTTCAATATAATTCCCCAAATGCAACCACAAGTTCATCCTCCTTGTCCTCACAGAAAGATTCATAGCTGTCACGATCCTGAGTGGGAAGTCGAAAACAAGGCAGGCTGAGTGTCTGTGGAGATTCTCAGACATCTGGGTCATAGCTGTATTCAAAGTCCTTTTCCAAAAGGCAACTGGACTATTATTTTCTTGGAGGAAGAAGAAAAACACATTTTGCTTGTCATCCCAAAAAACTTCATCAGTTCTGGCAAGATATAGAAACCAGAATAAAACCAATATAAAATGCAGTTAAAAAATCTAAAGACAGCTAAAATAAGTGTTAAACAATGAAATTATCTTATATATGGTTTCATTCTTTTTCTATATCTAATACCTAATAGGTCCATATCAAGTAACATTATGCTTAACAAACAAAATTCTACCTACAAGTCATGTTGAGCTATTTTTGTTTGTTTTGTTTTATTTTTCCCTTTCTGTATGTTATTGTATGTCGTTGCAAAGTGGGCATGACAATTCAACTATACTGGAAAACCCACCACCATCTTTGCTCTTTAGATTTTTGCTGATCAATACATAATGTTATAAACAATGAGATTCAAGTGTTGCCACATGTATGATGTTTCTGTAGACACAAAATCTGCAGGCTAAATATTCACAATGATATCATTGGTGGGAAGTGTATATTCCTCACTTTTCTGTGCTAATTCAGCATGGACAAAATTTGATCAGTGCTTAGTTTCTGAGCAGGAAGCGAGCAGCAGAGAACTTAACTAAATATATTCTAACATGCAACGTAATGTAGCTCAAATTACAAATTCTAAGTATAGTCTTAAAACACTTTTAAAAGTTCTATTTATATCGAAAGGAATTACTTTGAAGTCAAACAGTCAAACAGAGAACTATTTAACTCCATAGGATAATTAAGTATCTGCATGTCTTTCGCCACTGAAATCAAGACCAATTAGTATCACTATTTCTCTGTCTCCGTCATTCTCCAAAGCTTGAAAAAATAACACCTTAGAGTAAAATGTTTTTCCCGAAAAGAACTATTGTGACTCTCCCATATTAACATTTAACACATTTTCTTAGGGAAAAAAAATCCCCTGATTGCTAGGACAATGTTATATCTCTTGAATTAATAAGAGAAAATTCTGACATTAGAGGAGATGAATTGTCTTATACTCCTCTTACTGCACCCAAATTTTGGTCAGTTTCTAACCAGTATTATAGTGAACATTTTAGATGTACATGTAAATATGTTTGTTTTTCTCTTTTAGGTCATTCATACCATGAGAGTAATTGACAAGGATGATCCCAAAAATGGACACTATTTTGTTTATAACCTTCCATCGGAAATGGCCAACAACCCTAATTTTACAATTAAGGAAAATGAAGGTAAATATAGTTGGAGGTTGTATTTTTACTGTGTTCTTTGCTAATGTTCTTAATGTCCTTCTCTCTTTTACCATGAGCATTTGCCTTTATTTTTTATGACACGGTCAATGTTTGTTTTCAAGGTATTTGAAAGAGAGAGAGAGAAAGAGAATTAGAACAGACAGACAAATATAGAGATATAAAGATATATATGATACATTGGATTACGGGAAATATAAACACAAGTATTATTTCACTCAGCAAAATATTTCAGGAGATTTTTATATTGTAGTACATTTGTTGCTCTTTTTGATGTAACAGTGATTATTTGTATACATTATGGTATATTTCTTCACAGACAAAGCACTATTGACTTCACATTTAACAAGGAGTGAAATTACACTCCTTTTGAATTCTGACTGAATGATGATAAACATTTCAATTTCAGAATCACAGTTTTCTGTAGTTTCTGTTTTGATTTATTTGCCTCTTCCAACCTTCAATTCTTTCTTGCAAAAGAATTTGCAAAAAACAATAAATTTAAAAAAATGGAAATGGCCAGATAGAATTTCAGACCAAACTGAAAAGCCTTTTTGAAACCATAATTTGAAAAGACATTTAAAAAATGTCCTCTGTTAATAAAGGAGAGTATTTGTAGCTCAGGGTTGACGTGAATGGTCCTTGGTGTTCCCTAAGCTTGCTTGTTTTCTTGCAGATGTTTCAATAGTCAAACTCGATAACATCTTCAATGCGAGTAAGGAGTGCTGTTTGCTGTCAGTTTATATTCTAGTGGCTTGCCTGTCTAGTGGCTTACTTGTCCCCTAATGATATATTTATTATCAGGCTCATCCTGTTAATAACAACGTCAGGCTTGGGGTAGGGAAGAGAACTGTAGTCATATGTTCAAAAAAATTTAACTGCTATTCACAGTCGATGGTTTCCCCAGAGCTCACTAATGGCCATGTCAAAGGAGGAGATAGAGACTTTAAGGTTATATCAATAGCCTAGAGTTTTGTTGGCTATGAATTACAGTGTGATAAAACTTCTGTAGTAATGTAGTTTTAGTCTGCAGAACCATCTTTTCGAAGTCCTCGGAGTACCGGGGATTCTTGGGAATGGTTGGGAACACCTAGAAGGTTGTGGATGGTTTTGGATATTACTCTTTAGTAACAAGTTATTGCAGTTCCATAAAGGAACTACTCAGGAAACAACCTACAATGAAAAATTAAAGAATTTAGTGTATTGACGCAGGAATAAACAAGACTGATGAAAGACATAAGAGAAATTTTCATTGATGCAGAATCAATGCTACATATAAAACCAAAGATCTTGTTTCCAATAAATGGGTTTACACCGAGTAATTGTATGTTAGACAGGGCATAGAATTCATTTAGACTTTAGAAGAAACTTAAGGTAAGGCCAACTCAGTAACAGAACCAATTATCTGGAGAGATCAAAGATCTTGACAAAAAAAAAAAAAGAATAGGACAGCCATCTGTATTCATGCTCTATATTAGACTTTTTTGCATCAAACATGGATCAGACCCCTCCTCCCTTTAATTATTCAAAGTGTCATTAAAATGGCAATAATGTAACTCATAATTGTGGGAAAGCAACATAGCCTTGCATTTTTAAAGCTTAAGCATGCTAAATAATCCTTAACTCTCCCCTCCAATCAGTTTCTTTTCTGAAACTTTCTGCCCCTCTAAATTCAGTTGCCAAACGGCATAGGAATAATTTATCCTTAAATAGATATGATGCTATTTCTGTATGACTTGATGACGTTGCATTAAATAAATAACCTTTATTCTGGGGAAGCAATGCCAAGACTTGTTTGCAATTTTTAAAAGTAATTATTATCTCCTATTTAATAGATTTTGAAATACATACATTCAAACTTACTCATTAAGTAAGCACGCTGGTAGCTGAATTATTATAGAATCTTTTCACTTCCAATAAATAATGAATTATTGGAGAGTAGAGGCCACAGCAATCTAACCATTTGTTCAAGTTTAGTGATGTGAGATTTTATAAAGCATCCAGTTGATCATAGAGCCAGGGTCTAATGATCATGCAGAGGCCTTCCTTACATTGCCTTGTAATATTGTTCCAATTGTGAAAGACACAGCCGTTAACATTTCTTTTCCTGCTCTCAATACCATAAAAAGATAGATGATTATGAAAGTGATTTTTCTCTTCTGCTCAAAGAATCCCTGAATAGTATACAAAGAAAAAGGCACAGTTTAAAAAAAAAAACTGCTGCAAAAAATAAAGCAGTAATAAAGCAATCACTCATAAAGTAAAAACAAGTCAGAACAAAATTCTGAAAGTGCCAAACTTAAGTTAATTTGAAAGCAATCTAAAAAGTAAAGTTAGTTGCTGTAGAACAAACATCTGGGTAAAAAAGGATGTCAGGTGGGTGGTTAGGTGGGTCGGTGGGTGGGTGGATGGATGGATAGATGAATAATACATAAATAGATAGATAGATAGATAGATAGATAGATAGATAGATAGATAGATAGATAGATAGATAGATAGATAGATAGA
>JANHFL010001464.1:123164-141814 GCA_032468155.1 Oxyrhabdium leporinum
AGATAGATAGATAGATAGATAGATAGATAGATAGATAGATAGATAGATAGATAGATAGATAGATAGATAGATCTTTATTTTTTTAAAGTAAAATAGGGAAAACATGTTTTTCATTGAAATAAGACTTACTTTATGACATGAACATCCTGTTGGAAAACTGAATTTGTACTTGGATTTCACCCATTTGTCCCCTGTGTTCTGAATGATTGTCTTCACTTTTTTGGGGGGTAACCACAGGATTATTGTGGTCCGTGTTTCCATTGTTTATTCGTTTGATTTTCCGTTGTATTAAGCATGGACATTTTAATGGAGTTTATGCTTTCCAGGATTTTATGTTCATTTTTCTCAGCATTCATTTTTTTTGTTGGTACAAAACATTTGGATATATTTGGATTTTGGCTTGGAAACATCTCAAACATCACTTTGGATGTACTTTAGCAATAGTGATGTAAATGGCATAAATTCCTGTTAAACGTCAATGGGAAGAAAATATTATCAACCACATTGATATTCTACAACACGATTTCCTAAATTTAGCCATCAATGCATTAAAAAAAACAAAAACAATTACACAGAAGAATAAATGTTGGGGGGGGGAATTGTGGCAAAGACATATATTAAGGAATGGTGCTTGCAAACACATAAGCAAATATTTACTCACAGGAAAACACACACATAATATGAAATTGCTTTCCTTTTTTTAAAAAAAAAGGAATTTACTAACTGATGTATTAGAAAATGAACCTTTGCTTGGAAAAGGGGTGCACTGCATGAGAAAGAGAGAGGGAGAAAGAAACGAAACTGTTAAATGTGCCAGTTTTATATCATTCATATCTATGTGCCAATCATTTTTTCTTCCTCTGGAGTATTGCTGTATTTAATATTTCCCAACTGTGGATTGCTGGTGAGAATATGAATTAATTTCTCCTCAACCTGTCCAGCTATACTTCTTCTTTTTTATTATTAACCATTGGGGTCCAGTAGATGATAAATCAATGGATATTCCTGCAGATATGCCTTCATTTGAAGTCATGGAAAGATGGCAAACATTCTTTTGATACAGCTATTATCCAACCTGGGAGGAGGAACATGTGATCTAAGGGCATTTAAATTGGTCACCTGCCTTGTCACCTTTGAGCTGTTAAAAATCCCCCTACACAGTGAAGTTCTTTGGTGAATGATTTAATCCGTGTCTCGTGGCTTTTATGATGAGATGGATGCTTGCAGCCCTGAAGATAGAATTGCCAAGGAAACTGGTCATTATGTGGGGTGGACTTTGATGGATTTTATTCAATAGCTGAATGGCAAATTAAATCAATGTAAATGTCTCAAGAATACTAAATTCAAGCTTTACTTGGAAATAATCTTCTCTTTCAAGCATACTTTTCCGGTATTGAGCTCAGAAATAACTTTTCTCTAGGGAAGGAAAAAATAATTTCTATGATTCTAGATATTTTCCTCCACCTCTCCATAATTATTAAGTATTGCTCTCACCTTACAGCACGAACAAGTTCAAATAAATGTGAAGATCCGATTGACTCGTATCCAATTATTCTTATGCCTTCAAGCTGAGTCCAGTTCTTAGTGATCCTGTGGAAAGAGGCTTAATTGTAACCCATAGCTTTCTAAGGACATTTCAGCAATCTCTTTAATCCTATTCATCCATTTTATTCATTGTTTTCTCCTTCTACTTGCCTCAATTCACAAAGCTTAATTATTTCTGGCCCATTTTCTATTTTACATTGTATGCACAAAACATATCAGTTTATACTAAGTTCCTCTTAGTACAAAGGTAGTTTTAACACAGTCTCCAAAACTATGATGTGAATGCTTCTCTCTTTCTCTCACTTCATCTAAAGATCCAGGATATCAGTTGGCCAAGTGCCTCCAGAAAGCTCACAAAATCAAATAAATGTTTTATTTGTTATATCATCAGAAACACTTGGTTTTCATTAACATGCTACCTCTGTTATGTAATTTTATAAAAATGTCATGCCTAATGGCAATGTCCTTTAATTAATCACCTTTTAATTAAAATGGTTGCTGTAGATCGAACTGTTTGAAAGGCTTTCAATTTTATTTTGTTTGATAACCTTATCTGAATTATTGATCAGAGTTCAGGAGATTTGAAGATTCAATTAAATGAACTTTGAATCAAATCACCCAAAGCAAAATTTTTGGTTTTGGTTTTGGTTTTGGTTTTATTTATGGGAGGCTTCTTGGATCGCAAAGGGTTAGAAACAATTTAACAATGTTTACCATGGACTATTCCTGGTGATGTGTCAAATTTAAATGGTTATCAGTCATCAGTTATCAGTCCTGGTCTAAGAGAACATACTTCAGACTTCCATTTGATCAGGGAACTCAGTAATTGACTTTGAATCTGTTATTATCTCTTGGGTCTTTCAAGCTGAAGGTTTCAGTTTGTTAGTATAAAATAAAGGGAAGTCTCTTTATATGTTTCCTTGAGTTCCTTAGAGAAATATAAATAAAAGGAAAGAGAATTACTTTGGTTTTGATGTAGGAAAAGAACAGAAGATGGTCTAGGCAACTTTCTCCCTTTCATGCATTTTTTAAAAGATGACCATCTTTTGTCATTGGGCATGCTGATAAAAGTTAATATGCTTTGAAATCTAAAACTTCTAGAGAGCACTATGTCAAGTTCCACTAAAATAGAGTTTATAAGAGCATATAACCTTCTTTTGATTTTTTGACCATTGGATGGAAAACCAGGGCAAATACTGACTGCTTCCCATGAAGTTAATGATTTTCTCTACTATAATAAAAAAAAATATGACTTTAGAATCTTTTGAAGAGGTGCATGGTTAAGGCTTTGGAAGACCATGATCACCCCGAGAGTCCCAAGTTATATACCTGCTGTGCTCAGAGCCTGAAAGGATCTTCCAAGCCAGAATGTTATATAGAAAACAGAGCTCCTGACTTTCTTAATATCGGTATCTAATGATGATGATGATGATGATGTTATCCATTCAGTCATGTCTGATTCTTAGCGATTTTATGGGCCAGGTTTCTCCAAATCTTCTGATCTTGCACTACTTCTTTGAGTTTTTCTATGTTTTTTGGCTGGTGTCATCTTTGATAATGTCCAGTCATTGTGTTCTTTGATGTCCTACATGGGGCTGCCTGGTTTCCTTGGCTGATGTCCTGGTTTCCTTTTACCACTAACTCTTCCAAACATAATTGCTTTCTCTAGTAAATTCCCTTGCACAACATGGCCAAAATAAGTGAGACACAATTTTGTGATTTTTCTAAATATACATACATTTATACATTTTGTACATTTTCTAAATATACAGTACACCTTGAATTGCACCCGGAAGCAAATCGACAGCCAATGCATCTTCTGCAGGAAAGGTGATATATGTGCACACCGGGGTCTGCACAAAACCATGTGGGCCGCTGCATTTTGCACCAACTGGAGCTTCCAGAAGCTCTTCAAGGGCAGCCCCATGTAGAGTGCATTGCAATAGTCATGATGGGAAGTGACTAGGGCATGAGTGACTGTGAGTTGGTCCAGGAAAGGGCATAACTGGTGCACAATCTGCAGTTGCGCAAAGGCCACAACTGCCACCTGCTCTTCAAGCAGGAGTTGTGAGTCCAGGAAAACCTCTAGATTATGCACAGGATCTGTTTGCGGTAGTGCCACCCCATCCAAGACCAAAAGTGGCAGTACTCCCTGAGCCAACAAACCCCAAACCCAGAGCCACTCGATCTTGCAAGGGTTTCAACCCATTGCTCCCCATCCAGCCCCTAACAGCCTCCAGGCACTACGAGAGGGAGGACACAGCAACACTTAACTCATGGCGGCCATCAATTTGATTTTTCCAGAACATACATTGTAAATTTTTGATATTTACTGAAAATTTATCATTTTACATTAATGAAAATGTCTACATGTCTATAGCTTGGTTACCACAACATTACCCTTTAAAACAGCTTATAAAAGTGATAATATCAAGTAGCATAATTTATTTTAATTACCCTTCTGGCTGAATAGGAAAATTCTGTCTTTATTGTCAAGCTTGTATAAAGAGGTTTTTTTGTATTGTGCTTGGTCTCTGTGACCTGCTGTACTGTTCTCTTTAAAACATATGATTCTTTCTAAGCTATTCGGTCAACCTAAGTCCCCCCGCCCCCCTTCATTGCTTCTGCTGTTAGTTGCTCCAGATTCCTTGAAAAGAAGGAGGAAGCCAGATAGACCTCCAGTAAAAAGGCTCAAAAGTGTTTAAATGTCCCCTGGAGCTAAAATTACTTTTGAGTCATGATATCCTTTGTGGATTATATGCATGTGATTTGAAGCAAGTCAGTGCTGAAAACAAAATTCATATGCTGTTATTAGAATAGTAACTTTACTCTAGACTTCTGGTATTAATTTCTTGGATTTGGAATTGATTTGTACATTGTCTTAGTGTTTTCTCATACTTTCTGGCTTGGTTAACTATTCAGTTTCCTCCATTACCTGACCAATTCTCTGGTTACACATTATTTAGGAAATGTCTGAGCCCATTCCAGTAAATTTATCTTGATTTAGAAGCCTTACATTATCTTTGTGGCTAAATCTGGATAGCATAGGCTGGAGCCTTGCCATTGATTCCAAATTCCAAATGATCTAAGAAGGTGGGATACAATCTATGAAAAACCTACAGAAAATGCTAGGCTGTAACACTCAGGATCCTTTCACTTTAATGATGGTGGCCAGGACAAAATGTATGGAATGATAAAAATGGGAAACTGTACAGCATAGTTAAAGATGCCCCAAACTAATCACAAGATCTAAGATATGCCAACTGCTGGCTAGTACTATGGAATTCCAAAAAACTCCTGCTTCAAATCCCATTTAATGCCTCCCTTAGTAACAGCATATTGTAATTCCTAACCAAGTACACAGAAGGACTCTGAACATCACAATTTTCAATTCAGACTGGCTAACTTTTATCGAAACATAAAGAAATGTTCCTTTGCCAAAGCTTCTCAAGTGTCCAGCTGTAAAAGTTCCCAATTAAAAATTCTTTCCTTTCCTTTCAAAGGCAACATATCCAGCGCAGATAACTTATAATACAGTCTTTAATGCTGTTAATGATTTGATGTTCCTAATCAGTTATTTTTTAAAAAATGGAAAGAAGAAGAAAAAAAAAAAGGAGCCGGCTAGTTGGAAAGTTGCACAGCAGGGTAAATTACAGATGTCTACTGATTAAAGAAAGTTTCATGAAGTAAAGGAACATCAGGTGCTCTCAGAAAATCCTGGCTTGGAAACATTTAACATGTAGGCGGTTTGTCCTTTTCATCTTTTCAATCGGTCTTCAAATGTAGCCTGACATTAAGGCACTTTTAGTGTGTGTTTCTGCTGACCTGCTGCTTTAAGTCAACTGTCATATAGGCTCAAGTCTGCATAAACAATATTTCTTCCCTTCATATGCCACACAAACCAGCTTGTTCTTTTTCAGTATTATACTCTATTCATTAACCAAGAGATCTCATGGTTGGTCACCTACAAAGGGATGAAAGATCATTACAATGATTTGTGAATGTAATTTTTGGAGGGGGAAAGCCCCCCCCAGAAATCTCAATCATGGGTGGTCCATGAGCTTCTGGACAAGTTCTCACACTGCTGAAAGTCAGAGTAAGAAGGTCTTCTGTGTTGTTGTTTTTTTTTTGAGGCAGGAAAACCAGACTTTCCAAGAGAGTCCTGAAGTAGACAAGTTTTGAAGAAGGATAAATGACATCTCTCCAACAGACCTGACTTCCACAAAAAAATATGATTTAGCTCTGTCCACTTGCTTCCATTACATTCCTTTAAAAAGAGGTGGGATTGCATGTCATCCCTATCATCCAAAAAGTGTCCTAAACTGATCACAGTGGAAGAAATTAATTGTAAGTAGAAAAGTTTAAGCAATCAGAGATGTTGCAGCCTTAACTGACAAAATATACTTTTTAAAATATATCTAAGGGTAATTTAACCGAGAAAGAAGAATATAGTAAGTCCTTCGTAAGTGAACAGACTAGCTTTCTTTGACCATTTCCCTGAACTATTTAAATACAGGTAGTCCTTGACTTACAACTGAGACCAAGATTTCTCTTGTTAAGTGAGACATTTGTTAAGTGAGTTTTGCCTCATGTAACAACCTTACTTGCCATAGTTCACTGCAGTTGTTAAGTTAGTAGCATGGTTGGTACTGGAATCTGGCTTCCTCATTGACTCTGCTTCCTCATTGACTCTGCTTGTCAGAAGGTTGCAAAAAGGAATCAGATGACCCTGGGACACTGCAACCATCATAAATATGAATAAGTTTCCAAGCATCCAATTTGTGATCATGTGACCATGGGGATTCTACAACTGTCATGTGAAGAAAGGTCTAGGACGCTACTATCAGTGCTGTTGTAACTTTGAATGACCCCTAAATGAAGTGTTGTAAATAGAGGACTATCTGTACAACTCCAAGCTACAAAGGCCTTCAAATTGTCTTTCCAAATTATAGGATTTAATGTACCTGGAGAAGAAATTATTAAGTACATGGGAAATAAATATTAACTGCGGCTTAATTGTTCAATTCAATTTGGATGAAATGCAATTCTATTTTTGTCCTGATCCTATTTATTTTTTTTATTTTTTAAGTGTGACTCTTGCCATATCCCTCAAAGGCAGATGTAGCTCTTGGCCTGAGGAAAAAAAAATCCCTTTTCAGAACACCAGAGAAAGAAGGGGGAAAAAAGAAGTGTGGTACAATTATTTCTCTTCCCCCCATATGTTGGCTCTTCTATTGTTGCTGAGTTTTGTCTAAATAAATACTGAAGAACATAGCAATACATAGAGCCAGTATTAATCACTGAGTTATTTCCACATGGAAAGTGCTTTGCTAACGAACTCACAGGTAAATAAAATACATGAAAAGCAAGATAATGACGGATGAGGAGGTTAATTGGGAAGATGAGTGGAGAGCAAGACACCCACTATCCTCTTGAACACCTGTTTCCAAGCTAATTCATGCAGTAGCCTTGGTGTCTACAACTCAAAAAGCCACCTGCTGTTTTCTCAGCTTTCAAGTGCTATTTTGAAAGTGTTTGCCAGGAATGGAAAGTCAGTCAGATAAAGTGATTTTGTTACTAGTCAGGAAGATAGGTGGCCTTTAAGTTTCAAGTTGAAAAAACTCAATAAAATTGCCTAAATGCAGGGTAGCACCCTGTAAACTCAAGGCAATATGTCAAGCGGAGGATAGATGAATCTGTCAGTTTTGCTTTCTCCTGTATTTGGTCTTTTCTTCTTGCTAATGTTTTAAATCCAATTTATGAAAACATTTCTTAAGTTTGACCATTAAACTCCCCTGAATTCCTACCTACTTGCACTGGACCAGTTTAATAAATGCAAACTGTCCTTGATGAAAATAATCATGTTGTAATCATGCTAAGGATTTCCAATCGCTGTTGAACATAGATTCAGAACTAGACCATAAGAACTGAATATTGCAAACTGTTGCCTTTATGGATCAATCTGTCAGTCTCCACTGTCTTCAGTATTTTTCACCAATGCTCCCATTATTTATATTCCATTTATAAATGAAATGTAAAGTTGTTTCTAAATCTAAAGAAAACAACCAAACTCAGAGAATACCAATGACTTTACAATTAAATACTAAATTATAAATATACTCTTCTATTAATATGCTTATTAACATGGACAAATTGCACAAAATATATGGTACAGAAGGGTTTTAAAAACCCAAACCACAGACAACTTTTATATGATACTCTGAACTACAACTTAACCCACCATATTTTAGAATGTTATTTCAACCTTCTCTGTGTTTAATTAATGATTTAGCTTACCTTGAGATGTCAGGGAATTCAAGATTAGTGAGAGAGTGAATCTGGTCTCTGATAGTAATTTAAAAAAATGATGGATTGAACCTGGGAAAAAAATCACCATCAGATAGAAGATTCCGTAGAAGTCTCGATGGATTTAAGATCTCAACTATTTTGGTATCCACCAGATTTTTTTTAAAAAAGAAAATCTTCAGAGGTCTGGCCCATTATTTGTTTTTCTTCTGTCGTTCTTTTTACTAAAAAACAAATAAAAAATATTTGAAGCTGCAGAAATTCAGGCAAGTAAGCAAGCAAACAAGAGAACAGATCTATTATTGTAGTTACATTTTTTTTTCCTTTATGCAAGCTACTACATTAATACTAAAAGATTTTAAAGTCACTAGATCAAAAGTTGGCAGTCTCAAAATTGCCAGCTGGGATTAATAAATGATACCCATCCAGATGATGTCCATTAAATAATTGTGCTTATTTTTTTTAAATGATCAGAATCTATTAGTATCATCCAAGAATATTAAATCTTATGAGATTGGATGAGAGACAACAAGAGAGAAATCCATGCCAAAGACTTTTAATATAGGTAGTCCTCAACTTTCGATCACAGTTGGGACCAGAATTTCTGTTGTTAAGCAAGACAGCTATTTTGCCACAATTGTTAAGTGAATCACAGCAGTTGAGTGAATCAGAATTCATTAAACACTTAACCAAGACTTCTGATTGACTTTCCTTGGTAGAAGATGTTTGAGAAGGTCACAAATGGTGATCAGGTAACTCCAGGATGCTGCCACCATCATAAATAAATGCCAGTTGCCAAATGCCCAAACTTTAATCACATGACCGTGGGGTTGCTCTGGGGGTTGTAAGTGTTTGGACTTTTCAGTGCTGTTGTAACTTTGAATTGTCACTAAATGAATGGTTGTAGTCCTGGACTTATGACCCAAAATGTATCTTGCTAAGTAAGCCATTGGTGTGAGTTTTGCCCCATTTTATGATCTTTCTTTTCCACAACTGTTAAGTGAATCAGTGCAGTTGTTAAGTTAGTAACAAAATTGTTCAATGAATCTGACTTCCAAATTGACTTACTTATTAGAAACTCACAAAAGGTGATCACATAAACCCAGGACATTGCAACTACCATAAATATGAAGCAGTTGCCAAGCATCCAAATTTTGATCATGTGACCCCAAGGATGGTCCAACGGTGATAAGAGTGGAAAACAGTCATAAGTCTTTTTTTTTTTCAGTGCCATTGTAACTGTGAACATCCACTAAACAAATTGTTGTAAATAGAGGACTATCTGTACCTGTAGTAGACTTGGTGACCATTAATAACCAGTGACCCAAGAACCATTGATGCTGGATAATACAGATAATAGAATATTACCCATGTGGCATTATCCATAAGTATGGCATAGAGAAACCTGTAGTCCCTGTTGAGGGGAAAAAAGTGACTAAACGAGCTTAGTTGAATAGTACATGCAAATTAACTTCTAAAAGAAAATGAAAAAAAATGTGTTGAGTGGGTCAGGGAACCACATTGAAGCGTGCAGACTTCTGAGTAGGAACATTCCAACATTTGTTATTGTGCTCTTTATAATTCTGCAACTGACAGCAATAAAGAGCTAATGTGAAATACATCAAATAACGTTACATTTTTGAAATGTTTTCTGCCTCTCCCAGAGATGCTAATAGGTGGGAAATAGTGGGCGAGCTGTTGCCTGCCAATAATGTAGAGTTCCCTAATGTAATAGAAAAATCTCATGCATTCAGGAATAAAATGAATTCAATAATTACTTGAGGGATCCTTAGCTATTTGATTTAATATACTCATAATACCTGCTGTTAAATAAAGGCACCATTTACTTCATCTGAGAATTTGCAGCATGGGCTATATTTTACATGTTAAATGAAAGAAAGGACTCAGTAAATTCAGCAAATACACAAGCTAAATGACCATTGCTTTACTGATGACAACTGGGCCCCAAAATAAAAATAATATCACTTTGGGAAAACATACTGATTTGTACTGGAGCCACTGTTTGTGCCATTTATCCAAATGAATATAATGGGTTAGGGATCTTTGGTGCTGTCTGAGCTTTGTTGTTTTTTGCAGATATTTCATTACCCATCTAGGTACTATCACTGATGATGTTACCTAGCTTGGATAATGTTTTCTACAAGAAAACAACAAAGCTTAGGAAAGACCAAGGAACCCTCATTTCAGCTCTGAGCAACAAATATTCTCCTTAATTGGAATACAATGGATATTCTAAATCCATGGTCAAATTTCTGCCTTGTGTGCCTTTTCTATGTTTGTCTCATCTCCAGGACCTGTATGGGACATCTTATCCATGGATTAAAACAGCAGTCCCCAACCCCTGGGCCACGGCCCATGACCAGGCTGTGGCCGATTCACAACTGGGCCAAATGAGCAATGGGTGGTACACACATACGTGCACAGCTCAACTTGTGCAAGCAGTGGGCTGGCGTGAATGCACCTGCTTGTGCAGCTCAACTCACACAGCCCTGTTCTCCTGTCCCTCCCTCCACCGGGACACCAAGGTGCAAATGTTGGGGACCGCTGAACTAAAAGAAGGCATAGATGTTAATACTGATGTTTAATTATTTCACTTTCTGATTAAAAGATCTCTCAAATTGAAAGTGTGTTCAAAAGAGGGCTGCACTTCTAATGAATGATTTTTCATGTTGCTACCATGAAGCTATAAATTTAAGGTAGAGGTGCAGGGTTGCATTACAGAAAGAGTAAAGAAAGACCACAAGAACCTGATTGTCCTATTTTAAAGGGGGGAACTAACACTGCAAATGC
Organism: Oxyrhabdium leporinum; assembly: GCA_032468155.1. NCBI lineage: Eukaryota > Metazoa > Chordata > Lepidosauria > Squamata > Cyclocoridae > Oxyrhabdium > Oxyrhabdium leporinum. The sequence continues at coordinate 133,827 of JANHFL010001464.1, forward strand.
AAATGTGTCAACTTAACAGTACAAAACCAGGAGAAAGGAGATCAAGCCAGGTAAGTAAAACCATATATTGGGAAATGAACCTAAAAATAAATAAATGGGCAGCATATATTATAACACTACCATGTTGGCCCTTCCGTTAATAACAAATATTTAGAGTATTGCCCAGAAATAAAACCAGGAAGGTACCACAAGGCTGATACTTTTAGGAAAGCTGAAAACAATATTTTCTCTCACCATTCTGCCCATCTCATCCTTTTCAGATAACACGTTCAACATTTTGACCAAACGCAACGGATTCAGCCGGCAGAAACAAGAAGTCTATTTTTTACCCATCATCATCAGTGACAGTGGAAATCCTCCAATGAGTAGCACTAGCACTCTTACCATTAAAGTCTGTGGCTGCAGCAATGATGGCATTGCCCAGTCCTGCAACGCTGAAGCTTATGTCCTTCCGATTGGTCTCAGCATGGGTGCTTTAATAGCAATTCTGGCCTGCATCATTTTGCTTTTAGGTACGTATGGATATATTACTGGGAAAGACACAAATGTTGCAGTGATTAGGATGTTAGACTGGGATGATGGATATCTGCATATAAATTCATTTTGGACCATAGAAGGTCATATGATGATTTGGGTCTGGTCTCTCTTTGGGTGTTCCCACTTCAAAAATGATTCAGAAGATAGACATCTCTCTTATGTTCCCTAAACCATCATTTTTTTTTCAGGGTTTCTGTGTGAGCTTTGAAAATGTGTTTCAACTCATTCATTGAATCCTTGAAATGAGGGTCTTAAAGCAGCCACATCTTTTTTTTTTCAAGCTCTCAAGCCTGAAGGAAATTTGTATCTCTTTTAATGAAAGTAGAGGGGTGCTGTGGTTAGACTTGTGAGAGATTCAAATCATTTCTTCTGAATCATATTCAGACCCCTACCATACCAAAGGTTAATTATGAGAGAAGAAAAAAATGCCAACAGAAGGAAATGTATGCTGCCTTGATTATCTGGATCAGAGAGATATAAATCTCATGAATAAACAAATGCACTTCTCAGGAAGAACTTCTGGGAAAGAAATCTGAGTATAGATTGATTCACCCTAACCCCTGCTGTTTTTTATATGCCAATTCAAGTCATTCATTCATTTAATTTCTTCCAATTATGGGCACTTTTCTGTCAATGGCAACCCTGATGCCTAACAGCATTAATACAAATTTAACCCAACGTGAGAGATGCAAAAAGCATAAAATAGTGACATAAAAAGCAAGGGAAACATTCTTGAAAATGAGTCAGCATTCCATTAAATATATATTTATCAGGCAAACTCTTGGGCTTAAATACTCATCTCTGTCTAGTTTCAAAACATCCTCAGTATAAATGAAGTTTTTTTAGAAAAGCTGAGGCAGTAGGTGCAAAGCTTAAAAATAGAACTAAGATAATGATGCCATAGAGTTAAAATTCTAGAATTCCCCAGTCAGCAGGAGGTCATTGCTAAGAACTTTGAGAACTGAAGTTCATACATCTGGAGAGAATCCAAGTTGTGGAAAGCTGGTTTAGTAGATTTTAGTAGATGGGTCTTTTTCATTCTTTCGCCTCCATGTATGATTTTTTTTTTTTCCCTGAAAACACACATCTTGTAGTTTATAGGTTCCCTAGCTCTCAGATTTCAAGTAGGCTTTTTCAAAGCAGGACTTCTAGGGACCAACAGAAGCTCAGAAATAAATTTGACTAAAAATATGAATGAAATATATTGAAAAAGCATTCTTAGTAATGAATGAAAATGAAGCAGAGACACCCAAAATTTATTTTGTCAACATCTGTAGATGACTTAGCTGGTTTTCAATTTTCTATTCCAAACTGCCCTTGTGCAATAATATATATGATTATATCAAACTATTAAAAATATATATATATTAATCTAGCTGTTCTCATTTTAGGAAAGAAATTTGTTTTTGTTTTTCAAAGAACAAGAGAATTTTGGTAACATTCTCATAAGTAGAATGTTGTATTATTGCATTTATTTAATTTTAAAATAACCAAAGATGCATATGAATACTCCTTCTTCTCTCCCCAACTTTTCATACTTAATGGTCAGGCTGAAGGAAAGACCACAGAAAGACACTCTTCTGGGAGTTTTGTTGTTGTGCTTTTTTGTTTCAGATTGGTTAATCTAGACAACTGGGGACTTTCAGGTTTATACAAAATTGTGTAATAACAAACCCACCCTACAAAAGTATCATGCCTTTTCTCATACCAATAAACTTAAAACAAGAGAGTGATGAAAAGGTTTCCAAGTACTATTTTTCCAACCATTTTTAAAGAAAGTAAAATATTAGTTTCATAAACAACCTTCAACTGTGCATCTGTATTTTAAAGAAAATCATTTCATATCCTAAAATTCTCACTTTTTCTGGGAGGGGAGAAGGAAATATCTTCATTTGGCTCCAAATAATTGAACTTGGAATTAAATCCTGATAGAAATACATCTATGCTAAGAGAACACAGATAAAAAGTGTTAGTGTCCTCCAGGTATTTTAAGCATCAACTCTCAAAAGCGCCAAATGGCACAGAAATAATTACAACTAATAATTAAAATAATTAATAATTACAACTAATAATTAAATCAGAACTTCTTGATAGTCAAAGGCCACACTTGACACAGTGGGATAGAATCATGACATCAAGTGTATGTAGCTGTGTTCCCATATTACCTATGTGAGCTGGACTACAATTTCTTGGAGCTTTAGAGAAAGTGTGGGATTTATCTCTTTGGGTGTTCTTATACCTATATTGACATTTCTTGTAAGGATTGCATCACAATTTATCTATGTAATAGAGAAAATAGCTTCGGGTTGGGCCATCGATTCCAGCAATTGTGGTTGAAGCTCTATAGTAAGTTTTAGAGAAGTGTAAGTATAAACCTAAGTCCTATGAAGGGAAGCTAAAGAGAAAGTCTGAAAAATTGTCCTCCTTTCTAGAATGTAGGATGTAGAGTGATTAGAGGAAGCAATAGCACTTAGACTTATATCCCACTTCACAGTACTTACAACCCTCTCTAAGGTTTACAACCTTTTCAACCTTTCTAAAGTTACAGAGTTAGCATATTGTCCCCAACAATTTTACTGATCTTGGAAGGATGGAAAGCTAAGTCAACCTTGAGCCTGGTGAGATTTGAATTGCCAAATTGGCAGTCAGCTGGCAGTCAGCAGAAGTAACCTGCAGTACTGCATTCTAACCACTGCACCACCTAAGAGCCTCTTATAACCTAAGTATAAACCTAAGTCCTATGCAGAGAAGTTAAAGAGCAACCCTGAAGAATGTTCAGCCTTTCCAGAATGTAGGATGATCCAGAGGAAGGCAAATGTTAGGAGGGAGGAGTAAGAAGTATTTGACCAATTATTTAGAGTGGAAAAAGCTAATTTTCGCTAGATGGATTCAAATGGAGTGTCAGTAGTTCCATGTTCGGGATATTTTCATTTCTTCTCACTTCCGTTCATTATGATTCCAGACTTTGTATTAGGAGCTGTCTTCTGGGCTCACCATTTGTTGATATTTCCTTTGCAGTCATTGTGGTGCTTTTTGTAACATTAAGGAGACATAAGAATGAGCCTCTGATTATCAAAGACGATGAAGATGTGAGAGAAAACATCATCCGGTACGATGACGAAGGTGGCGGCGAAGAGGATACCGAAGCATTCGACATCGCCACATTGCAGAACCCAGACGGAATAAATGGATTTTTACCCCGTAAGGATATTAAACCTGATCTTCAATTTATGCCCAGGCAGGGCCTGGCACCAGTCCCTAATGGGGTTGACGTTGATGAATTTATCAACGTTAGACTCCACGAGGCTGATAATGACGCCACAGCTCCTCCGTATGACTCAATCCAGATATATGGTTATGAGGGAAGAGGATCGGTGGCTGGTTCCTTAAGTTCTTTAGAGTCATCAACTTCAGACTCAGATCAAAATTTTGACTACCTCAGTGAATGGGGACCCCGTTTTAAAAGACTTGGGGAATTATATTCAGTGGGAGAAAGTGACAAAGAAACTTGACAGTGGATTACAAATGTTCACTTTTTTTTCCCCCAGTCTTTGACTGAAAAAACTCTCCTGTAATATTCTAGGGCCACCACAGTTCATTATGACTAATGTGGCTTTTTGTTTAGGGGCAACTTTAGCACCAGTCATCTTTTAAAATCAACTACATTGTAATGTTGAACCAAAAAAACAAAAAAAAACAAAATACATAGATCAAAAAAATATATGTTAGGAGGTCTGAGTCTCGTGGAGTGTGGCGTTAAGTATGTAGAGTGTCTAGAAGTCTTTGGATATTCTATATTCACATGACCACTCTGAAGATGGGGTCTAGAGCTGTGATCGTCTTTGGCAACGGGAACCAGTAATGCAATGGAGAAGGTCTTTCGCTTCCTAATGGACTTCTGTAGGACCTTTTTTTGGGGTAAAGAAGATTATCTTCTGAGAGTCCATTAAGAACAAAGGGTTTATCTCCCCACTACCCACCAAGATTTCACAAGGGAAAAAGAAAAAGCATAAAAATTTAAAGCAATATCTGTCGTCTTTCCAGTGCTGATTTTTTTTTCTCTTTTCTTAAAGACAGGATTGATAAAAAAAACAAACCCTCTTGGCCTCAACTGTGCTGTGACTCAAAGTTATACATAGGATAATTGTTGGCTGCAAAAAAACAAAAAAAAACAAAACACCACCACAGACCGAACAATAACATCTTTAAATATTGTGTCAAGCCTTAAAATATTCACATGTTCTTAATCCATTCCAGGGACAGGATTCAAAATCCACAGTTGTGGGGAGGAAATCTGATAATATGGATTGTTTTCTAGAAGGATTGATCCTTTTTTTGACTTTCATAAGGAAAAAAAAAAGGAGAGGAATCAGTGAAGGAGGATGGACTCACACATATGAAACTGAAGCTGGTTTTATTGCTAAAGAATGCATTTATTTGTTTAATCCTTGAAATAAATATTTTATTGATGTCCATTACTACTTTTATTTATTAAGGTTGGATTTTGGAAGTGTATAAGGGAAAAAAAGAACCATCTAAAGTATTGTATTCCATCCACTGATAAAAGTTTTAGAGTGATTTCTTCTATATATAGTGAATGTTATTTGAAACATGCTTTTTCAAAAAACAAAATACAAGGATTGTTAGCTGTAGAGGAGTAAAAAAAATGAATGCTAGCGAGTGAAAAAAAATGTCCCTAGAGGAAATTAACTTTGGCTGTTTTTATATTTATATCATAAACCTACTAACTATGTTCAATATAAGCACAAACAGCTGGAAGTAAACCAGTTCATGTGAATATTAAAACAAACAAAAAAATTACTCTAAATTTTAAAAATTCCACACAAAATACCATAAGGTTTTTCTGCTGTGCTAGAAAAGGATCCAGTGTGTATATATATATATATTTTCTGCTAATGTTCTTAGCTTTTATTTCTTTTTTTCCTTAGAATATTCATAGTTCTGTATGAAAATCTTGTTCAGAGAAAACCACCTATGGAAGCTGTCAGCATCCTCAATTTGTAATGGAAACTTATCATTTAGAAGTAGCGTCTGTATAATAAAATTAAATGGTATATAAAAATCATTTTACTTTTTTTCCCTATTTCTGTTTGGAAGCTTTCCTTTTTAAAAAAAAAATAAATTCTCAATGTATTGTATTCAGAAAAAGAAAAGGGAAAAAAAACAAAGCAAAATATCTGTAATTGTTTCCTACTTTATGGAAATATATTTTTTTATAAATACCTTCTTTGTGCTCACGGTTTATTTTGGTGTCACCTGCATCTTGAAGAGAGTTGTAATTTCTTTTAAAGTCTTTTAAGTAATAAGTACATGATGTGGATATCAGACAATAGATGAATTTCCTGCCCTGCAAGTAGAAGTAGAATGACTGTGATGAAAGAAACCAAAGAAGGAATCTGAATACCAGCCACATTGACAAAATCACCACCAGTCAATTGCAAAAGGCAGCTTTACCTGGAATATCTTACATCCTGTGACAATGCCTTTAATATTGTTAAACGACAACAAATGCTTATGCCAGGTCCTTGAGAAGGGCTCGATAGGTGGACAAATGGCAAATCCAGTCTAAACAACTGACTGTGTGACCAACCATAAATAATAAAAGATTATGAAGTGAATTAGATTTTATGAAGATCTGTACATGTTCCAAATTCACCATGTCCAGAATTGCTAGGTTGATGCAATGTCAAAACAATTAAACCATAGCATGATTTAACACAATGGCCCAATTTACACACACACACTCACTTGGTTTGATTGTTTAGTTACGTGCCATCGAGTCATTTTCACTTTTAGCAACCACATAGAGAATTTTTTTTTCTTGATGATTTAACCCTAACCTAGTCTTTCTCATCTTCCAACAGTGCACCCATCGCTACTGTAACTGAGTCCATCCAACTTGCTGCTGGTCATCCTCTTACTCTCTTTCCTTCTACTTTTCCCAGCATTACAGCCTTCTCCAGAGAGCTGGGACTTCACATAATGTGTCCGAAGTAGGATAATTTGAGACTGGTCATTTGTGCCATGAGTGAGAACTCTGGGTTGACTTGTTTAATGATTCACTGGTTTGTTTTCTTCAGTGTCCATGTTAATCTCAGGATTCATCTTCAACACCAAAGTTCAGAAGCATTAATACTCTTTCTATCTTACCTTTTCTATGTTCGATTCGCAAGTGTACACAAAGGCAGTACATGCCAAACCAAGAGCTTTTGCACCGGAGACAAATTCCTTGTGTGTCTAATAATCTGATCTGTAATTTGCAGATCAGCCACTAAGCATTAGGACTCATAAAATAAATGTGGGAAGGAGATTTTCCTCAATGTTCATTTTTTCTGATATCCTTGAAGGCCACTAAATAAAGCTGAATTATTGATCTCAAAACATTCTGCTCGATATATTAAAATGAGAATGCAGTACTATAGTATCGATGTAAGTGAGGAAATGACCGTGTGATATGAGTAATAACAGTTATGTTGCAATTTATTTAAAAATGTCACTTCCCTCTCAAACTCTCAAGAACATAAATAAACTGAAAAAATGGACTATAAACAGGATCATTTATAGCTGTTTATTAAAGTTAACCATAGCAGCATGAAGGGTGTGTGCAGAAGGGTGAAATAGTGTTCCAGTATGGCACTTCAATGTTTTCATGCTTGCTTCAAAAGAAGATTGTTTTGTTATTGAACAAGCAGTCATAATTTCATGGGGTGGAGAGTTCCATATGATGGCATTACGGTCAGATTAACATTTCTCATGTAGATAACTAACAAAAAATGTTGCAGTATAAAGTGTTCCTCTTGAAGGTGTCACTCCACATCTATATCCTCTTCTTGGACCTTATATTTTCACACACACACACACAAATCCTATTTTCCCCTAGTGCTCCTTACGTTTAGCATTCAATACTTAATGAACAAATAAATTGCAATATTTACTTTTTTTCTGAAAAGACCCCATTTCTTTAGAGAATCTTCTTTTCCTTCTTTCTACCCTTCTAAGAGCTATGGTGGTGCAGTGGTTAGAATGCAGTATGTCTGGCTAACTCTGCCTATAGCCACAAGTTCAATCCTGACCAGCTAAATTTCAGATAAATACATCCCTTCTGAACCTTTGAAATAAGAACTGTGAACTTTTGCAACTACTGGGTTTTCTTGAAAATAATTTCAGGGACACTGGTTAGATTGCAGTACTGCAGGCTACTTCTGCTGACTGCCAGCTGCCAGCAGTGTGGCAGATCGAATCTCACCAGGCTCAAGGTTGACTCAGCCTCCCATCCTTCTGAGGTCGGTAAAATGAGGACCCAGATTGTTGGCGGCAATGTGCTGACTCTGTAAACTGCTTAGAGAGGGCTGTATTTATTTTATTTATTTATTTTTACATTTATATACCGCCCCATTCCGAAGACTCGGGGCGGTTTTACAGCTTATAAG
>JANHFL010001464.1:158607-170247 GCA_032468155.1 Oxyrhabdium leporinum
GAGAACAATAGATAGAAAAAAAAAGTGTGAACACAGCAAAGAAAAAGAAAAGAAGATTAATTTAACTTGTCTTATATGAGTCTTTCTTTTTTTCTTCTCATGGTGTTCAGAGTGGTTTGTCCTTCCATGCTTCTTCCTAGGGTTGCGAGTGACTGGTCCAAGGTCACCCAGCTGGTTTTCTCTCTAAGGCAGAACTAGAATTTAGGGGCTTCTAATATCTTAGTCACTACAGGAAAGTGGCTTTCATAACCACTAGATGCCAATGGAGAATAAGAGTTTTTTTAATTGTATTTATTTGCTGCCATCTAGAGATTATCTGATTTTTTTTTACTCACACCCTGCATATTACTTATGATTAAAGCCAATGTATACAATGTATACATATACAGAGAAATATATAATTTATCTGCATATGAAAATTAATATTATCAAGAACAACAAATATTAGGATCCTGAACAACAGGTAGTCCCCCTGCAGGAGGAATTTAATGTTGATCTTTTGCACAATAAATGAACACCTAGTGTACAAGCGATACCACCTCACATGGAAAGTCCTGCATATTTCTTATGATTAAAACCAATGTACACAGCCGCTATTCTTATGTTACACACTTCTGAAAGATGTCCTAACATAGTTAACCCAACTATATCAACATGTTTGATATTGTGGGTTTTGTTTTGTTTTTTTTCAATGCAATACAGTTCTTTGATGTGTTACTAGTTCTTTTCTCCCCCCCCTCCCCTCCTAATCTGTAGGTCCTGGGAGTGAAATGAAAAGGGGGTGAAAAGGTAGAATTTTGTTTTCCTTCAACTCAGAATTTGCTTCCATTGCAAATGGCAAAATACAGTTAATGCCATCTTTTAGTTTGTCTTATTTCCAATTAACAAGAAAAAAAGTATTTAGCAAAAAGTTCCTAAAATTCACGAATTGCTCTTTATGGAAGTGAACTGCTGATTTGATGAGTGTCCTAAATTCTCCCAACTGCAAATCACCAGAACATTTTTTTACATTGTTAACCTGCCAGTTTAATATATTTATTTAGTTACTTGTCGCAATGATAATTTTGTCTGTATATGAAAATTAATATTATCAAGAATAACAAATATAAACATCCAGAACAACAGGTATACAATAAATGAACACCTCTACAAGTGTAGCTATGATACCACCTCACATGGAAAGCTACAGAAAGAAAATGTAGCTAAAAATGAGACAGGTAGACCAATGTTCTCTTTCAGAAGCAGCTGAATGGACATAGCCACCACCTAAAAAGTCAGAAACATCAACTCACCAATTAGGTTTCAAGGTCAAAAAAATGTAAGAAAACATTTTGCACAGTTTCTAGTCATATGGACTATGTTACTCTTGTGTGAATATGTATGAGATATATCTATCTCTTGATAGACTTCCTAAATGACTGCACATAAAACCTCTGAAGTTCACAATACTCAGAATTTGTTGAGATCTAAGCTTTCTTTTTGATGAATTGAAAATATCTTTCCAGATCACTTGAATGCCTTTGATCAACCCTATTGGCTCCACAATGCATTGTTCTGAAGAATCATCTTTGAATAAAAAGGGAATAAACAACTGGAAGACTCAAAGTGGATAATTGATTCTCCTGAGCAGAAAGAGTATAGTAAGTATTTTTTTTTCTTGTTTCATCCTTGGGCAACAACATCTACCTGAACTCAAAGGTAATTCTACAGTAGATCATAGTTGTCAGCTGCATTTAGTGAAGAGGAATTGTCTTGGGCCACATATAAAATATTTAATATAGTTGTTTATAAATAACAAACTTTATTTTTAAATATATTTTTATTATCTTATGGGGCCTCATTACTAAGTGTTCAGAGTTACATGTGGCCTGAGAGCCATGGGTTGGACACACCTATTCTAGATTCATAGTTCAGTCCTGCCAAAATCTGCCCTCCAATTCTGATATATACTGCATATATTCTTTCATTTTGTCCATGTTTGCTGAACAGACAAGTTTTTCTTATTTGAAACTTTGGCCCATCAGTTTCCTTGACAAAAACAATATGGTTCCATCTTACCTCAGTACATTTCACCTATTTTCCACATCCCTCTATATTTATTTTACTCCAGCTGTTTGGTCGTCTAGGGAAGCCTTATCAGATTCAAAAGCTTTGTGACATTGTCTCAGATAAAGAATACCAGCTTTCACTTCTTGCCCGCAAGTATTTCCACAATTGGCTCAATGCAGCAAAGTGGCCTCTGGTCTTCATTTCAAATTTATGAGGGCAAAGTCTTACCACTTTCAATCACTTTTCCCCCCTCTGCTGGGCTGCCAGATTAATCTAACGCAGGTCAAACTGATAAAATCATAGATCAAGAGGTCAGAGCAGAAAGCAAAAAGCAAATCAATAGCTTGCAAATTCCAGTGTGGCTTTTCAAATATGTCCTTATGTTGTGTTGGCTTTCTTCCACGCTCTTAGCTAGTAATCAAAAGTATTTTTTTTCTTTAGTAAGAAATAATCCGGTAGCATCTGGAAATCCCTAAAGACCTAGTTATGTCACCTGGCCAGGGAACCAGGGACATATTTAGGTAGCTGCAATACCTAGGTGGAAAGATTTGTCTCTCTTTGTCTGGGGTTTGTATATTTTGTTTTTAATAGTATTTAATTTTTAATACTGATGTTTATATTTTTACAATTATAGCTTTATATGTGTCCTTGTTTTTACCTGATTCTTGAACACTGTCCAAAATCACTTCTGTTGAGATGGATGGTCATATAAATGTGATTAATAAATAAATTAGATTACCCATTAGACCAAACTGACAAACTTGTTGTTGTTGTTGTTGTTGTTGTTGTCCTTATCACTGATTTGATCTGATTATCACTATCATAATTTGCTGCCAAGGTTTATAGTTTTAAGAGAACTTTGAGGGAACATTGAAAGAGAAGTTCTGGATTTATTGCTCAACAGGAAGATACCTCTTCCATATTCAGTCTGCATAACCACACTTCATAGTTGTTTATTAATGACCTGCAGCAACTTTCTGAGTTTGCTTACAAGAGGGTTTTGTTGTTGTTGTTTTTCAGTCACACTACAGATACGTGGGACTGTAGGGGACTTGGGACTCTTGCATTCAACAGATGGAAATCATAAAGTATCTTCTTACTCTAGCTTTTCAGTTGTCTTTTTGGAACACCTTTCACAGGCAAAATCTGTGCTTGTGTGAAATGCTTAATCATTTTAGCCATGATTTATTACATTAACATGAGTTGATTAATTTGTAGCTCAGTGCATTCTGTGAATACAATTAAAACAAAAAAATGTAAAGTCATCCAAGACTGCCAGACCACACTTGATAGACAAGTTGATTTAACTTTTATTTGTGTAAGGATAACATTGGCTAACCTTGACCTTTAATATTCTCACAGAGTTACAGCCTTTCATACTATAAAATAGGCTTCTGATTTGAAAACACAAGTAAGTGAACATTTGAAAAGATGCTGGGTACCAAAGACTGTTGGCAAGCGTGTATTGCTTGCTTATCTCTAACACATTTTCTCTAATTCATGCACAGACAACCTGCCTAAAACCACAAGGAGAATGCTGTCCTTGCCTTTATCTTAATTCTCAGGTACTTGTTCATCTGAATTTGATATTATACTCTGGTACATTTTTTTTAAAGGGTTGATTCTTTATAGTGTCATTTTGAACCTCTGTAATGACCCAGGGAGGACAATGTCTACCCCCGAAGAGACTCCCAAGATGGTGTTCTGTGATCCACTGAGACCCCATCAGTTATTAGTTGCTGCCAAGTTACTGCCAAACTGTGATGATGCAGTTTAAAGTTAGGGGTCCATTCTTAAGTTTCCCAAAAAAATATGCGGTTTGTTGTTGTTTTTTAATTTATTTTTTTCTTGATTGTGGTATGCATTTTAATTTTCTTCAAGTTTACTTTCTTTGCTATCAATACCTTACAAAATTCTCATTTGAAGTTCTGATTGAATTGTAAGCTGTGTTTTGCAGTCCATATCTAAATCTAATTGCAATCTGAGGAAACTTTAGCCAGCAAGGTCAGGTAAATGTTGTGTAAACTATATTTCATCAGATTATAAATCTGATTATGGATTTATATCCTGGCTCTCTATCCAATGGGCCCTCAAGAAAAGCATCTTCTTTGCTCAGCTAAAATGTCTACATTTCCTTTGCAGTATAATCAAACTCAGCTTGAGTTTTTGACGCCTGGTGATTGCTTGAACAAGTCCCTTCAGCTTCCTTGCAAGATTTCAGAAGCGATTTGCCATTACCTCCTTCTTAGGGCTGAGAGAGAGAGAGAGAGAGAGACTGAGCCAAAGTCACCCAGTTGACTTTATGCCTCAGGCAAGACTAGAACTCATAGTCTTCTAGTTTCCAGCCTGATATGCCTTAACCACCCCAAGGGACTGATAATAGCAATAGCACTTAAACTTATGTACTGCCTCACAGTGCTTCACAGTGCTCTCTGAATAGTTTACAGTGTCAGCATATTCCCCCCAACAATCTGGGTCCTCATTTTACCCGCCTTGGAAGAATGGAAGGCTGAGTCAACCCGTAGTCCCATCAGGATCGAATTTCAGGCTGTGGGCAGAGTTTGCCTGCAATACTGCATTCTAACCACTGTGCCCTCAGGGCTTCCAATCAAACTCCTAATCAACAAAGTGATACCACCTTATTCCTGTAAACAAACTTCATAGCTCTTTATAGATATATTATGATTCTAAATGCATTTCTCTTTTGGTCCAAGCTCTTTCACTGGTTCACTTTCTCATCACCTCTTCCTCCCACTACTCTAATCCTTTTGTCACAAAATCCGAGAGAGTGAGAGAGAGAGAGAGAGAGAGAGAGAGAGAGAGTGAGAGAGAGAGAGAGAGAGAGACCCCGCCACAATTTCAACTGGTAGGTTCTCCCTCACTTTCCTGGCTATAACCTGCTTCTTTCCTCAGACTGTGGGTGGAAGGATATTTTATGATCAATTGATAGACTGAGGGGTTGAGCTGCAAAGAAAAAAACATGCTTGTCTACTAGAGTTCACATCAGAAGGGGAGAACGCGGAATAAGAAAAAAAGTTTTGCTTTTCATTGAATGTTGGGATTTGTTTCTCATGAATGTGAGATGAAAATTGTAAAAGCAAAGTGTTTTTTTGTTGTTGTTTGTTTTTTAAAGTCTGTCTCAAAAGTCTTCTACTCCTTTTGAGGGCAGGGGCACACAAGAATCCTTTCAAGTCAATTTCTAACACCTGTTAACTGCCTGGACTATTCCCTGAAGTTTTCTTGACAAGATTTCAGAAGCAGTTTGCATTGTATTCTCCCTAGAGCTGGAAGAAAGGACCTGGCCCAAAGACTCCAAGACCTGCCCAATATGAGACTAGAATTCATGATCTCCCAGTTTCTAGGATGGCAACCATTAGACCAAACTGGCCTTCCTGTATGTATACATATATGGGATACCATTATTAAATGCAGATGCCTTCAAACCTCCCTCCATCTAATCAATTAAATCCTGAAGTTACAAGAGAACTTAAAGATGGGTCACAAAACAAGATCGAGTGGCTCAAAGTCACTCAGTTGGCTTCATGCCTAAGGTAGGAGTAGAAGTCACAGTCTCCTGGTTTCTAGCCTGATGCCCTAACTATCACACCATACTGGCTCATAGTTAAAGTGACACCATCTGTAAATATGCTTCATAGCTCTCTATACATGCATTATGATTCTAAATGAATTTCTCTTTTGGTCCAGACTTTTTCACTGGTTCACTTTCTCATCACCTCTTCCTCCCACTACTTTATTCCTATTGCCACAATCTCCTTTTTAAAAACAATATATATAAAAAAATAAAATAAAACCAGAGCCATAATTTAAACTGGCAGGTTCTATCTCACTTTCCTGGCTAGGTTGCTCCTTTCCCTAGACTGTGGGTGGAAGGATATCACTTTGTGATCAAGCTCGCAACAGGTGATAGACAAGAAGAGGTGGCTGAAAGGTTGAACTGTGTAGAGAAGAATGATTGTTTACTAGAGTTCACATCAGAAGGTGAGAACGCAGAACAACGAAAGACGTTTTGCTTTTCTCTGAACATTGGGATTTTGTTTTTCATTAATGTGAGATGTAAACTGTAAAAGCAGCGCAGTTTATTTATTTATTTTTATTTGTCTGTCTCAACACCTGTGCTCCTAACTTTGAGATACAGCATTGATTAGGTGCTCTCTAGCCATTTTCGACTCCTAGCAACCACTTGCCATTCTCCATCTATTTCAAAGCATGGCACATAGAAGAGAGCAAGATCTGTTTTTGTTTGTTTGCCTGTTTATTGAATTCCAGAGTGTTGAGAATCATCTGATGCATTTAAGTTATAGGAAGGTAGATTCCTATTATATAAAGGTATTATTTCCTAACAGTAATAGCAGTTCAATGATAGATCTAGTGATCCAGAAGTGTAGTGAGCTTCCTTCATTGAATGTATTCCTACTGAGGCAATCAGCCAACTGTATGGAGTGTTTTAATTTGGAAACTTATGCTGAGCACATTTGACAGCTTAAATAACCACTCTCAAGTCAAGGAGTTGATTCTAAATTTATTTCTAAGTCTGCCTATGGAACTTCGGAATGTAGCAAACAGATGTCTTGGAAATAAAGAAAACTTTGCAATTTTCCTTTTATTGGATTATTATTATTTTTTTTAAATAGAATTTCAGGTGAGATCTGACAGCTGAAACTTGGGTATCCCTATGCCTATCAGTGCCAATGAGCTTCTAGTATCACATAATACAGCATAATGCATTTGTTTCTGTATTTAGATTCATTTATTACTAGCATTAAATTGTCCCATTCGTCGGAAGGTACAGAAAAAACAACAACACCTGACCTCAAGAAACTGCCACAAGGCTAAAATAGGGAGGATACTGTTCTGTTGTGGTAGACTATTGCTCTTGCTGAACTAATTATCCCCAGTGGGACAGTAAGGCAGCTCAAACATTATACACTGGATCTTACTATTAGCTTTCCTTTTGACAAGTTGATCCTTATGGATCATTAGCTTACACCTGACTCACTGGCAGTGCCATATATCTATTTTTGCTTTTGTTTCTGAATACAGAAAGGAGCAACAGCGCTGAAGCTGAACACAGACCAGATGCAATAACGGCTCTGCATAAGAGATTGTTATTTTATTTGCAAAAGTATTACAAGATTCATAAGGGAATTATGAATGTCCTGGCTTCCTCTGTTCATCTTGTATAAAATTGCATTATCCTACAACCTGTTCTGCAGTTCAGGTTAAAGCAGATATCTGGAAAAAAAAATAAGGTGTTTTAATAAATCAGCAACATTTAAAGGCAGTAAAGTATTTATTATAGCAATAGCACTTAGACTTATATAGCCTTCCATACTGCTTTACATAATTATCTGAGTGGTTTACAAACCTCAGCGTATTGCCCCCAACAATCTGGGTCCTCATTTTACTGAGCTCAGAAGGATTGAAGTCTGAGTCCACTTTCAGCCATTCAGGATCAAACTCCTGGCTCAGGAATGCAGAGTTAGCCTGCAATACTGCATTCTAAACCCTGTGCCATTATGGCTCCTTTATTATACACACATTTCTTTTTAAAGTGTATTTCTTAGATGAGAATGTGTGCATATATATGTGCGTATGTATAATATAGTGGAAGGAAAGAGAAGACGCTGATCAGCAAGGAAGACAAATTCAGTAATATTGGTGACGGGTGCACCACTAGAATATCTGAAGAACTAGTATAAAGAGAGATTGTCGTGGAGAAAATCTATAAACGTATTTGTTGAGAGTTGATGACATATGATCAATCAGTAATATGCACATACCATACCACATTACATTATCTATCTATCATCTATCATCCATCCATCCATCTTCATCTTTGTTAGAACAATTGCTACATATATGTAACTGCTATTTAGCTTTAACAAATAGACATAAACTTAATTACAGTGAGCTCAAGTCAGATCCTTACAATAAAATAAACCCTATCTTGTTTGCTAGAATGTGTGTGTGTGTGTGTGTGTGTGTGTGTGGCTGAAACAATGGATGGAATTATGATGCTAATCAACATTGATTGGTTAGACTCAGAAGCCAACACAACAGCTTATTTAGACATTATTTAAAATGAAAGCTAACTTCACAAAATGTGATATCAAACCAGCGCAGCATTATTCGTCTTACAAAGAAGAAACATTAGTTTTGGAAGTAATCATTGAGTTGTCATTAAATGAATGAATGAATGAAGCCCAAATTTGTGTTAACTTGCCAACTTTTTAGCCAAAGTCAAATTGGCTGTATATTAACTACATTTACTTTTTGCATGTCAATATAAATCTAATCTCTTTGTCCATATTAGTAATCCAGTTTTAGGGATTTTGTATCTGAAAAGAAATCAGACATAGGAATAAAGAGAAAAAGAAAGGGGAAGGGGGAATGGTAGATGATTGAAACTGAACTGTAGGACTGTAGAGCATTCATTTTTTTAATGTGCAAAATTTCAGTAATACATTTCTTAAACATAATTTCTCTTTTTTTGAACTACTTCTTTTTGAATACAACAAAGATTTTTCTCTGTGTGTAAATAGAAACCTCGTGTGACTAAACACAAGACAAAAATGATGGTATGAACCAGCTAAGAGTTGTTTCAAATTTGTGAACTGATGAATTGATCTCAATATGTGATTTGATGACTCAATTCAAAGACTAAAAAGATTAAATTTGCAATTATATTTAAAAAATATGGATTCAATGTTTCTTTAATATTCAAAGTGATCAAGTGATTTGAGTGTTTAATTTGATCAATTCGATACATTTTGTGTGTGTACAAAAATATTTTTAAACTGATTCAGAAGCATCTGATTAGATTTGAACTACAGCTGTACCCCTACTGTCCAATTTCTTTTTAATATATTACAATCTGTGCCATGCAGCCCATTTTGGCAAAGTTTACAAATTTATTCTTAAGGAAAAACTTCATGGAATCTTTTAAGTTACTACAGAATTATATGATGCATAGTGATAGACAGACTGATGATATATAGAAGTTGACAGTGAAAATTTATGGAGGGGATCTGGGAGTGTATGATTGATCCATAGGAGATGACCAAGCTCAGCCCGAGGGAGGGTCAAACACATCATAAGTAATGAGTCCCTTCACTCCCACAAGAGAACTAAGTCCAGCCCAGCTTGAATTCCTTCTACTCTTACCTACCATAAATTTCCTTTGACTGTTAGTAGTTCTGATTCGTGTAGAGCTTGCAATAAATCTTTATGCACATTTGAACTGCCTGTATCTCCCGATTACCCTGGCATTTGACATCATCTGGATTCAATACTCTTAGTGTACTGTACATGAAATTGGAGGGAAATTATGTGTCTGGTCAGATTGTTTTGCCTTATTTGTTTAATATGTTCTCCATTTATTCAATTACTCTTGTACAATTTTGTTTTGCATCTTGTTGAATATCAGTAGGAAATTGTGCCTCCGTGGTCCAGCCATTTACAAGTGAATTTCTCATTTCTGATTACTCTCTGTGTCCTCCAAAATGAGATGTTCCCCATTCCTGAAATCCTGCAAACAAGCCACATTCTCTTTGAAACTTATTTTTGAACCAACATAGATAGAACTGCAGTCTTGCAGTGATTTATGGTGGTCTGACTGAGTTAGCACAAGTTGTCCGGGATAAGTCAAGCCAAAAAGTAATAATCATAAAACTTCATTAGGTTCTCCTGGAATGGAAGTGGTGGCTTATTTGCACTGGGAACTGAAGGACTAATCACACATTTCTGCTGTCCCTGCAGGCTTTCCTCGTGTGAGCCTGTCTGTCCTTATCAGAGTTTCTGCAGCTGGCTCAGTCACTTGGAGAATTCTCCCACCTCCATTAATTATTTGTTATATGACACCCTGATGCTGTATGTAGAAAATAAAACTCTGGCAAAATCTGTGCTCCAATTTCCCAGTGGCTTACCTTCCCTGTAAAAAAAACACAAGCAAAAAACAACACCAAAAAATTCAGTGTCTCTACCTCATTCCGTAGACTTTGTCATGGTGTGTCTTTGAGCTGATTTTATGTCTGTGAGATAGCATAGGGTACCGTTTACAGTACAATTTTAATCTCACCTATTTTCCCATCTTTCTCCAGCTTTTCTGGCTGCTCTTCTTTTCTGATTATGAGATATCCCATAATATTTCCCCTTGGGATTGATTTGAAGCCTAGAAGATCAGGGAGGAGGCTGAATGGTGGAATGATAGACACCTGAACAACTCATATTTGAGTTATATGTTCATGTAATATGAGCATCTCTGCTCAAGAAAGCATTACATCCTACTATTAGGTTTTCAGTCTCATAAACCTAAATCCTTTGAAGAGAAGTTTTGGAATCCTTCATAGCATTTTTTCCAACTTTATGTGACTATTCACAAAATATAAGAACTTTAGTGCCCGTGGAAGATACAGGAGACCCACCTTCTTATTTAGTCACAAAGCCCAATGCATGATTTTTCATCACATTTCATTCCTTTTGCTATTTAATTGTTACAGAATTGAGAAGATGGACTCTCTGTATCATTCTCAAGATCCCTGGAGGAGGGAAGGAAATAGGATTTAAGCATTATGCAAAAAATCATTACTCCACAATGCTTCTTGAGGGATTACTTTCTGTTGATAAGTTTCTTTGGCAAAGATGGAATGAGTCTAACATCCAATTAAGATTTAGGATCCCGGTTGGTAGTTTGTCCTTTAGAAGCTCAAACAATGAAACAGTACAAAATGAAATAAGATTCAAGCTGCAAAAGATTCAAGTTTGAAAAAAAATAATAATTAAAAAAAACAACCCCTCCTCCTCCTATCTTTCTCTGCCATTTAATTGCAAGGAAGTTTTCAACTAAAAGGGGTGATTTAAACAATAAGAAGCTTAAACATAAATACCACTTTTGTTCTTGAAACACCTTAATTATTTCCATAAACAATTAAAGGCAGCTAGTCATTTATCAGGTATTAAGACAGAATGCATTTGCACATCAAAGTGTGACAAAAGACAAACAATGACAAACATCAATCATTTAATCATTCAACTGCTGTTCTATTAAGCTGGCTCTAAGTACAGAGTACAACAATCAAGAGCTCCTAATGACTCATTCTTTAATATTCTAACCCTGTTTCTTAAACCATGGTAATGGCAGATTAGATAAGGGGGGGAAAGTCTCCTCTGAATTCATTTTGATTCTTGCTTTCTTGTCAATAATATAAAACTGATTTGTAACTGTCTTATTTTGGTATTCTTTTGGCTTCCCAGTTTGAGCTTTATCTTCCAACCACTAGTCCCAGAACTACTTACACGTATGGATCTGAAGTTCATTTTTCCTTAGCTCCACCCTTACACCTTACACCACCCTTCTGTGTTAAACCCGAGCCCAAATAGCTTAAAGTACATGTACAAAAATGATAAAAAGGAAAACTCAAAAGGGGGGAGGGAGGGAGGGAGGGAGGGAAGGAAGGAAGGAAGGAAGGAAGGAAGGAAGGAAGGAAGGAAGGAGGGAAGAAGGGAAGGGAAGGAGTCCATCCTATTGAGCAATTCTGCTCCCTTCTGATAGCTAGACATATAACCAGGCCC
>JANHFL010001464.1:183796-194824 GCA_032468155.1 Oxyrhabdium leporinum
GGGCTGGTCACATAGCAAGAAGAACTGATGGCAGGTGGACCAAGGCAATCATAGAATGGATCCCACTTGATAAAAAGCGTCCATGAAATAGACCTAAAACAAGATGGATCAATGACATCAGCAAGTATTGTGGGCCCAATTGAGAAAAGAAAGCTCAGGGTTGGAAACCTGTGGAAGGGGCCTTCATCCTTCAGTGGATGGACAATGGCTAAAATGATGATGATTCAGTATAGGCATAACTCTGAATTTCGTAACTGCCACAAGCATTTTTTTCTTTTTATCATCCTTCCTACCTCCTCAAAAAAGAAAACATCTTATACCTAACCAGAATATCAGGAGAAATGAGTCAAGGTGGATCAGATAATCTTACATGTTTACTTAGCCATGAGCAGAAAAGATCAAAGTAAACTTGGTTAATGGCACCTTGTTATGCATTTATAAATCAAGTTTCACTTCCTTGCGTTGCTTCTTCATGCAATACAGGTAGTCCTCAACTTACAACGGTTCATTTAGTGATTGTTACACGATTCTTTGATCGTTATAATGTCACTGAAAAATGGGACTGATGTCCTTTTCTACATGTACGACCATTGCAACAGGTCACATGATCAAAATTCAGCCGCTTGGCAATTGATTCATAGTTATGATGGTTGCCATGTCGCCTGGGGTCACATGATCTCCTTTTGCGACCTTCTGACAAGCAAAGTCAACGGGGAAGCCAGATTCACTTAACAATCATGTTACTAACTTAACAACTGCAGCGATTCACTTAACGACGGTGGCAAGAAGGATCGTAAACTGGAATGAAACTTAACTGCCTTGCTTAGCAACCAAAATGAGGGGCTCAATTGAGGTTGTAAATCGAGGACTACCTGCATACTGATTCCCAAATTATTTTTGAAAGAAATGGCCTCCACCATCCTGGGTATTCTCTAGCAAGGAGATGCCATTTGAACGAGATAAAATGTGCAATTGCTAGAGAAACATTTGTTTAATTTATTTATGATCTAAGACCAATATACTTTTTAATATTTAATACTGAATATTAAAATAAGGACAACATTGCCCTTGGGAGTAGCAAGGTATGATAATCAGTTATCCCTACGAGGGATATTATATGAGGGTGGGGGGGAGAAAGAAAAGGAAAAAGAAACCCCACTTGGAATAAGTGCTGCTGATAAAAGTCAGAGGGTGGGGGGAAGAGGCAAACTTACTCCAGAAGACCAAACTTTCCTGCTTGTAATACCCAAGTTGGAGAAATTGGTGGGGGAAAGACAGGCATTCCCAAACCTTATAAATTCTTCCTCTGCCTGGCATGCCAAATTAGGTCATTAGGAGCTGGGGTATGCTGATTTATTGCTTGCTTGAGCTTTGCTCATCCGACTAAGCACTCATAGCCAGTGTGGAGAAACTGATTGTTTTAAGTCTTTACCCTCAATGAAACTGTCATTGATGAAAAGAGCTGGAGCTTTTCAAAACAATTGGTCACATTCAAAAATAGTCATGAACACTCCAGGGCTTCCATTAGTCCCTTTTTAAAGCCACCTGCTTTCCCCCCCCCCCCCTCCCAGTCCCAGCAATTGCCATTCGAAACATAGAAAGCTGATTCAGAACATTCTAGGCTGATGGGCAAGTGGCTTTCCAGGGATTTTAGAAAAGGCTTTTTATCATCCCCAACTTTTCTTGGTCATACCAAATATATTTTAGATAAGATCTAGAGCTTCTGAATTAAGAAAGGCTACAATTTTTTTTTCTTCGAATAAAGGGTTTTATTCATTGTTCAGAATTGTACCGCATCCTATAATATCAAAACATTTATGCTTAGGATTTAAAAAAAAATAGATAACCTGTCCAGAAGATCATTGGGAATGGGTTGGAGTATAGAACGCTTTATAGAATGGAACATTTTCTTGGCCAAGTGTGATTGGACACACAAGGAGTTTGTCTCTAGTGCATAAGCTCCCAGTGTACATACAAACAACAAAGTGGTAAGTCATAGATCATAAATCATAAGATACAATCATAAATCATAAGATACAAACAACAATTGGTAAATCATCATGTACCAATAGGAGAAGGTAGTGGGAAAGAGAGGTGAGGAAGATGAAAAAATGAGAAAGATGATTGTAATATTCTTAGGTGCTTCCTTAATGTTTTTTAGGTCCTTGGTTAGGAGGTAAATTATTAAGTTTCCACTAGTCGTAGACTGTGAATCTAATTGTAGATTACTCACGGATCATAATCTCATCACCACGTAACACCACTTTGATGTGGTTATGAGGCTTTGTGCTCTGAGGAAAATGAAAGCTATGCCCAACGGCTCAGCCACATTGGAACAGGTCTAACCTGAGCAGTGTGATGAAGAGTGTCTCTCCCATAAATAATATGATAAAAAATAATTTACAGAATCCCAATGTAGTATTTATTGGTCATCACTTAGATCAACAAGGACCTCTTTAGATGTTGGAATTCCTGGACATCCTGGACAAATGAGTCAAAGGAATCAGGACTGATGACTGAAGAACTAGAGACAGCAGCTGCAGGATTACCAGAAGAAAAGGGGTTTGTCCATTGAAAATATATAAATACCAAAAACCAAGAAATAAGGATCTGTTGTTAACAATGATGGCAAAAGAAAGCAAAAATAGCATCGATATTAACAAGTGCCTTGGGTGTAATCCCAAAACATCTGGAAAACAACTTGAAAATCGTCAGCATTGGCAAATCACAACCAGTTGATTGCAAGAAGTGGCTTTGCTTGAAACAGCTTACATCCTGCAATAATAGCTTTAATACTATTAAAAACAACCACTGCCTATCTCAGGTCCTTGGGAAGGACTCAGTAGGTGGACAAAAAGGTCAAATCCGGTCTAAACATCTGACTGACTGTGCAACCAACCATCATAATGCAGGGTCTCCATTTTCTCTGGAGGACTTGATGATTTGTCCCATTGAGTTAGAAGGCTGTGGTCAAGATGTATCCAGAGTTTTAAAAGATTGACTCCATTGCAGGTTACTGTTGATGAAAACTTCTGATTTGTAAGGTTTAGGAATATAACAGCTACCAGGTAAATTTCAGAAGTACAAAGCACACAGAATAAGCCATGTTTGAATGAAGGCTTCCACATGGTCTCTTTATGTGAGTAATAAGAATCATTCTTTCCTCTTACTGTATTCTACATGCTACAACACCAGGAATGATCCAGTCAAGGTGTGGAAAGTGTTCTGAGTTACGCAGAATCTTCTCCCCACCCCTGGAGAACCAAAACTATTGAATTTCTTTCCCTCTTATTATCACCCATTATGTTAAGAGTGAGGTGGAAACAGCATAATGGCTTCATGTAGTATTAATGTGCTAATGGATACTAGGCGGCATATTCTATCATTCAGACGATATAGCGCACCATTTCATCTTTAATGGGATAGAATGTGCATTATGGGGAAGCTCCAATTTGTAGATTGGTACTTATGCGGGAGGGTGCTTTGCTTTTCTGGGTTGCACAGTCTAGTCCTGTTATATAAAAGTAGCAAAGCAAGAGAAAGGATTTATTCTTCTTCTCTTTGAAAGTTTGAAATTTCAGTTGTAATTGTTTTGCTCTTGTAAGACGGTCAGAGTTAGGGGACAGCAAAGCTTTCATTCCATGCAGGTTCCAATCCAGGTTGGCCAGCAGGACAACAGATTTTGCCTTCCAAGCATTCAGACTCATATTCGGGGAAATTCTCTCTAGCAGACCAACCTAGATTAGATCCTGCAACTTGTCAACCCTGAAGCTGACCTGACCGAAGTCATTTTTGACCGCTTCAGTATCGCCATGCTGGACCTGAGGGATACGGAGGGGGGATTTGAGATAGAGGGCATTCTGTAGCCAAAACAAAATATTTTCTCTTGTGAACCAAGGACCTGAATGGAGGAAGGCGGAGCGATGCTACCCAGTTGCCAGACCACACAATGATTGGATCATGTGACTGATTGTTTTGAGAAAATAGAAAAAAATGTTTACTTTTAATTAGGTTAAAACTGTGGGAGTCTTCAGAGTTGGTTTTCACCAGATCTGTGCCAATATGATAATTCCAATAAAAACATTCTTTGAGGAATCTGCTGGCCTTAGAGTTTTGCTTGATATGGATTTATTACTTGGAACCCTGATACTAACATTATCCTGGGACATATATATTTGCCTTCATTCTTTCATTCCATGTTTTGATTGATTATTTTGAAATGGTATACAATACATGTTTGTCACAACAACACCCAAGCATTATATTTTTTCCCATCTTTAAACTAGCTTTATCCATTAGTTCCATTTGATCTTTTAATTTCATATGTTTGTTAATATTGTCTTCTGATTATTAATCTCAAAACCTGATGACATATCAAATTCTGTTCCCTCTATTGGATCTTCTAAAACAAATAGCAAATCATCTGAAAATGCCCTTAATTTTGTGAACTTGACTTATAAATACATTGAAAAAAATGACTCTATTTCTCTGTAATCTTCAATAAATTATATATATGATATATATTCATCACTTTTTCAAAATTTCTTGACCTTTACATAAAGTAATATGATGCTGTTGTATAGTACTGATGAAACACTTTTCACCTATTTACATTATCTGTTATTACAGCATTTCCTTCTTGTAATTTTAATATTACTTTATTTTATTTTCCTTTTTGCAACTTGTATGCCAACCAACTGCCTGGTATATTTTCAAATTCAACATTCCTAGTCTTTACCTAGTTTTGAAATTTTGACTAAGAAGGGCTTCTTTTCATCTTAATCCATAAATATATTTTTGAATAATTGAGAGAAAATGTTTGTTCTAGGGGAACAACCAATTAGAAATTTCCCACATTAACTTATAAATCATGTGATTGTTCTATACTTTTCTATTTAGATTATACATAGTAATAAATAATAATAAATAAAATATACATAGTAATAAATAATAATAAGTAAAATAATGCTAAAATATTTTATTGGAGTTAATATATTCTAGAATAGATTAAAATGCCCTAGAGAATATGTGTGTGTGTGTGTGTGTGTGTGTGTGTTTTCTTTCCAAACAAAATCAAGTTAGGTTTTAAACCAGACTGACTGGGAGTGAAATTCCAAAGCCAATTGCAGATTTGTCTATTAGTGAATAAAAGATGAAAGATGAAAGAAAAATGATAAGGGGACATCTCTCTAGCATTTCATAAATGGATCTAAATGCGCTTTTAGCAAAGTTTGTTTTCCACTTCCAGACCTTGTCCGAAGGCTTATTTTTAGATC
This sequence comes from Oxyrhabdium leporinum, assembly GCA_032468155.1. NCBI lineage: Eukaryota > Metazoa > Chordata > Lepidosauria > Squamata > Cyclocoridae > Oxyrhabdium > Oxyrhabdium leporinum. Next base: position 189,073 of record JANHFL010001464.1, read on the forward strand.
TGAGATGTTTTACTGATTTTTCATGCTAGTTTGCAGTAAATCCAGCACCTGCCACTTAGCTGCAATTTAAAAAAAAACACAAAAAACTAAAACACCCAACATCTTCTTGGTTAAAGTGTATAAATAAATAAATACCTAACCTGCTCACTTCCCCCCCCCCAAGTACTAAAATATCATCAATGACACTTCATTTCTGGGAATCTCCTATTTATTACATAATGTCGCAATTGATAACGGGTATTTTTTTTTTGCCTAAGGAAATGAATCCATTGATCGGCGTCTTCAAAGTTTCAGGCATATATATATACAGACCCATGTACGGATAGTCCTCGACTTACAGCAGTTCATTTAGTGACTGTTTGAAGTTACAACAGCAGTGAAAAAAGTAACTTATGATCATTTTTCACACTTAACGACCGTTGCAGCATCCCCCCATGGTCACGTGATCAAAACTCAGATGCTTGGCAACTGACTCATATTTGTGATGGTTGCAGGATCCCAGGGTCATGGGATCACCTTTTTGTGACCTTCTGACAAGCAAAGTTAATGGAGAAGCCTCGTTCACTTAACTGTGTTGCTAACTTAACAGTTGCAGTGATTCACTTAACAACTGCAACAAGAAAGATCATAAAACGGGACAAAACTCACTTAAACAAATGTCTCAGCAGCAGAAATTTGGGGCTCAATTATGGTCGTAAATCAAAGACTTCCTGTACATGTTGGGCTGGGATGGAGTGCATAGATATCTGTTGATACCCAAGCCAAATGAAAACATATTAAGCATCTTCCTTGTCCTGCTTTTTCTTTTGAACATATGGGTCAATGAGAAACAATTAGTAGGTATGTAATGTGTATGTATTTGAAAGAAATATATCCTGCAAGCCTTAATGGTGTTAGATCAATAATATCACTATTGCAAGTCAAATGCTCTTACATATATTATTAAGGCCTTTCAGAGGATTGAAGCTCTCACTCTCAGAATGGATGGCTGATCGGTGAACCATCTCTGCAATAAAATTACTAATGGAAGCAAGTTTCCAAAAACAGAACATGGGTAGCCTTGTTTCTGTTTTAAAGCAGTCTGTGTCTTTAAAAAAAGGGAGGGGAGATTTATGCATCAATAGATTTATGACTGGACACCCATCACAGTCGGTAGCAACTGCAAGTCAGCAAAATTCATGGAAACATCTTTGCTGCCCACTGAATCTTCAGGGACTAGAAGCGTAGGAATAGAAGAGGAAGAAGCATCCGTAGCTATTAGAGGGTGTAATTCACTAAGACTGTAAGCAGTTGCTCCAATAGCTATATAGAACTGCGAGGTTTTCCTGTGGAATCTTCTGTGACTCAAAGAAAGATAATGATAGCTCAGAGAACTTGTTAGAGGAATGCCTAAAGGGATCCTTTAATGATTCTTTATCTACCTTACTGCATTTTAAGTAGATTGTGAGCCAACTCGTAAAAGCAGACAGGATATAAATACTTCAAATAAGTCACATGTAAAAAACATTGGGACTATCATTTTGTTGGGGAAAAAAAAATCTGTGCAATGTCATGTTCAATTAAGCCAACTTCCAGCTTAAAGTTAAAGGTGGACCAAGGATATCAAGCTGAGCTCACCTGTCACCTTGCATCTTATTAAAAATTTCCCAAAATAAAATTTAAAAAATGCTGGAAGAAGGCAGTTGTACATTACACATCGCTTCCAATACCAAGAATAACACTTTGCTATGGCTGCCAAAAATCCCACAAGGGACATGTCAGTTGAGTTGAGAGGAGCTTGACTTGAAGTTTTTACTTTTGCATAAAATGAACTTGTACTTTGACTCTCATCTATTTTTCTTCCCAAATGCTATGATTGTATAATCTCATGATAGAATAATTCTAATGTGCTGTGATGTGTTGTGTGTATTTGTGTGTCACATGCCTTTAAGTCTTGGTGACTTCCTAAATTTGGTTCTTTCAATCTTTTTTTAAAATAAGATATTGGAAGTGGTTTGCTATTTCTTCCTTCCTAGGGCTGAGAAAGAGTGACTGGCCCAAGGTTATCCAACTGGTTTTGTGTCTAAGGCAGGACTAGGACTCATGTTGTTTTGGTTTCTGGCCTGGTGTCTTAACCATTACAACAAACTGGCTCTTATCTAGTGCAATTAAACTCTTAGTAATCAGTACTTTGACCTCAGGGAGCCAAGTGGTCATGCCCAGGGTGGGCGTGGCCATCTCAATGTCACTCATGTCAGAAGCGCTCTGTTTTTGCTGGCAGAGCGCTCGGGCCACCACGGTCACGTCTGACACAAATGACATTGAGCTGGCCATGCCCACCTGGCTCCCTGAGGTCAAACACAACCCTGATGTGGCCCTTAATGAAATTGAGTTTGACACCCCTGTCTTATAGTGTATGCTAGGGAGTTTTTCTCTTCCTAATCTTGGTGGATGCTGGAGCCCATTTTCTGAAGGAAAGTTGTAGCTTAATTCTTGTGCTAAGACATGTCACGCATGTATCCAATGTGGAATATTGAATACGGAAGAATAGGATTTAATTTGCACAAAAACAAACACAACTGTTCAAGAATTCAATATCTATGCTTCATCTTCATACATACAAGCATACACAGAGAGGTCCATGCCCTATTAAGAAATCTGTCTCTTCTACTGACTATAATATATTTCTGAAATATACCTTGAGGTATGCAGTGAACCCAAACAAATATAAAATAATAACATTTTTTTTAAACCACACACAAGTTGTCAAAACTTCTTCTTTTTCCCCCCTTCAGTAAAGTTCTCAGTCATTTGTAAAACGTGTTACGAGTTCAGTGAAGGAATCAATATGATAGAACAGGACACAATTATTTAACATCCTGAATCATGAGATTTGTGCTAAATCTACATTTTGCAGAGGCACAAATATTGTTAATGAGCTGGAAATTATCCAGCTGTTTCTAAAATCTGCCTGTGCTCCTTGATTCAATAGCTTGTTGCAGAAATGAATTCCAGGAGGTGATTCTGCTCTGTCTAAAATTATCTCTGTTATTTATTCTGTTTGCTGGCAACTTACTCTGCCAATTTGTATTTTCAATACAAGACAAAGTCAAAAGGAAACAAGCAGCCTTGATGTCTTAAACAGCTCTTCTTCTAGAAAGTAAAGTTCACAGCATAATTCAGAATGTATGATGCCAATGCAAGGCTCAAAGCTAATTTCTTGGGCATCTCACATGAGCTCAGTAAATGCCATTGTTAGAAGAATGGCCATATAAAAAATTCAGATATCAGTGACCTGAAGGTCTGCTTTGGTTTAGAAAGCTCCTGCCAAAGACCCCAATAATATCCCAGTAACAGAAAATTAAGAGAACCAAGAAGTCAACTAGCTAAAATAAGAGTAACCCAATTCCCTACTAGAACTGATGATGTTATCTAGTTTGGGAAATGAAACATCCCAAGAAAACAACCAAGTTCAGAGAGCACCAAGGACTCTCCCACTTAGCTAGAATTTATAGTCAAGTGAGTCACTGAAAGAGGAAGAAACTGTCATTTCTAATACATTGTATACTCCCCCCCATTTCTCTTTCTCTTTCCCTCCCTCCCTCTCCCTCTCCCTCTCTCTCTCTTGTTGGGTAAATCCAAGCATTCATTATTGGTAATATAGCTTGTTGGAGAGAGAGAGAGAGAGACGTTTGAAGACGTTTTGATCTATCAACTGCAGTTTGAAAATTTATTCACTGATTACATATATGGCCTACAATCTCAGAGAATTCTTGGCAGTTTGATAGATACATAGATTTAAACATTCTATAGTATTACAAAAGATTGACTCAAAATAATATAAACTAGTTTCTTGCAGAGGACTGTTCTTAGCAGGCTAATAATAAGAAAAAGCAACACCTTTCTATCGATTAAGGAGAATTTTGTGAGTATTCCTCAATTCAACCCTGCTTTCCTTGACTTCTGAGTGCAATTACTACAGGTTTCAGAAAGGTGTTTTTGAGAAGTTTCCTGCCAACTGTCTAGAAAGTTTTTAATACTATTTCTTTAAATCAGTGCAAATGTATGTTCTCCCCCCCACCCCAAAACAATATTTTCAAAAGGGTTAGTAGAAAAAAATAAAGACTTTAGCTGCCTTTTGAAAAATTGGGAAGCTAAATGAAAGAAAGCAAAACAAAAATAAAATGATAGCAACCTGTGGGCTGGAGCATTAACTAATAGTCATGTAAAGAACTGTGATGCAAAAATGTCATCAACGCTGATTTTTTTTTCCTTCTGCAATATATCACAGTGTACTGATTTCTGTGACTTATGAAAACTGGCACAGTGTGTCTACCCTCTTGACTGTTGCATAGAAAATAGAATATAATGGCCTGAGTTAGTGATGATTGCATACCTAGTACATGTCAAGGCCTAAACAGATGGAAAGGGAAAAACATAATTTCCCACAGAGTTAGCTTTATGCCTATGATTTAGCTGCTTGCCGCAATATAGAGCCATAGAGTTAATTGAACGAGAACTGGAAAGTTTGAAATCAATGATCTTAAGATGTAGACGTTGCCCCTACTTGTCTTTTGCTATAAACACTTAAGATATTTTCTACATAAAATATCCACATTTTTATCACAAATTGAAGGAATTGATAGGATGGATTAATGGTATGCAAAGATTTGCCTATGAAAAGAAACACAAGGCAGCTCCAGAGATTTCAGAGTGGGGAGATTGTTTTTGTAATCCCTGTCAGTTTTGTGGGCTCTTCAAAAAATCTATGATCCACTATTGGTTTAAGAGCATCCCCTCTCACATTGAAGAGTATGTGTCTTTTTATTTACAATTATTTTAACCCTCTTTCCTTTTTCAATACTTCATAGTGGTTTGCAGATGGTCTCCAAGTAATTTCCTGCTTAAGTAGCTGGCAGGGCCAACTATCATTCATTGCTACAATACAATATGTTCATATGGCAGAAAAATGTGCTTTATTCCATGAAAGCTCAATTGCATAGGAAAGGCAGACAGAGTTATTCAGACGAGATAATATTCCTCATGTTTTCTTTACTGGATTTAGTTGAAAAGGAATTACGTTTCTTCAGAGCATGTCTTGGAGTGTCATAAAAAGGAGACTGCAATGCCAAGATATTTTCAAATATCGTATTTGTTGGTTGGTCAACAACAGGATCTTTATGAAGAACTCGTAAGTTCCAATAGGTTTTACTCGTACAGAATGAGAATAGTTAACAAAGAAACAAAAAGAGAGGCTTCCTTTTTCAAATAAGGCAAGTTGTGAGCATTCTTAGTGGAAGAATGGATTGAAGCTCCAGATCATTCCTAGTGGCTCTGAAGTATATCAGACAGATAGTAGAGAAGAAAAAAAAAGTCTTATTCTCCCCCAGCCATGCAATTGTCAACATAGCACAGCCATCAAATCCCTCTAGAAAAAGAGGATTTATGGGGATAATTCATAGAATCATAAAATGTAAGAGTTGGAATGACTTTGGCGATCGCTTAATCCGAATCCATTCTTAATCAGATTACAAGGCTCAGTTCAAACACTGTGCTAAAGCATTATGTGGCTGGTTTGGTTTTGGCTTAAGCTACTACCATGAGAAATGAGAAGTAAAGAGGAATCCAGTCCTAGGGAGAGAAGCAATAACCATGTTATTTGAAGTCATGAAGGATAAGGATATTTCAGTGAGAACAAAAAGCAAGATAGTTAAAACATTGATCCTTCCAGCAATAAACAGCACCTGTGAAAGCTGACCAGGGGGGGGGGGGG